>PDGT01000107.1:652626-682638 GCA_003671415.1 Megathymus violae | reverse complement strand
ATTCGGCAGTTCAAAACAATACAAAACGGTAGGATGAAAACCGCTTCTTGATTTATCTAAAAATATACTCTTAATTTCAGAGAAAACTGATTGTAATTTTTTTGTACAAAAAATTACATTTTAACAAAGTTTTTAGCGATAAGCAACAACATAAACGGTACCCTGCGTTTTTATGATTGACGATTGCATAAGTTGACATGTTTTGAGCGACGATGTTGTGCGGTTGAAAGTAAACTAAAGCGAAGCGTTGCAAGTTGGTGCGTGGCACCTACCCAACGTCACTCAATAATCTGTAGCTTTAACATTCACTATCAATCTGGAGTCATCGTGGCCGTGGGGGGAAGTCGAAATAAATTGAAAATAATACACACGGTACTGTTCAGTATAATATGAAGTTATTATATTTTCAAAGAACATGTATTTTATATGTTCAGCATAGTTCGGTCAATACAACGTGTGAAACAATACGATCCAATAATACATTATAATAAGTAACAAGTAACTAATACCTTTACCATACCATAGTTAATTATTGTGTCTTGATCATACAATTCAATCTAGACGCGTTAGTATTACAAAAAGACCAGCTGCAAACTTTAGTTGAACCATAGACTCAAAGTTTATTTTTCTATCACGAAACATAAACAATAGAACAACGGAATCAACTAAATGTTGCAGCTTTTCACTCTATACATTCCACCTACAATACAATACAAATACATTCTACTATCAGCGACGTGTATAAAAGCCAACATTATAATAATTCTGTAGTTAGACAGATTCATAGCAGAAGTTTAACTTGGATAAGATTGACAGCTTACAACTAGAAGGACAGTGGCCATTTTGGATTTGGACCCAACAACTAATCATATAATTTCAGTAATTATAAAAATAATTTTATTCAGGGAAAAATTTAGGAGGCTTTCAATTAATGCAAATGTTGTTCACGATACGACGCTCATTCCAATAACCTTGTTATGGGTATGAAAGTAATGCTTATTGGAGAACATTTTTTTTAATCAGGATTTTTAAAGATTATCTGTAAAGTGTCTGGTTACAATAATGTCTATAAAAAGTGACCACTGCCCTTATATAAATAGAGAATGACAAGTTTTACGGAGAAATTGAATAACTTCGATGTTATTATTAATTTATGGGGCCAATAATCCAATTTATGAAATTGGTGCAACGGTTTTTGTCAGTAATAAACTTTGGTAAAACATTAATTACAACGTAACTAAATAATTTACAAATTCAACTAGGATACAAATAAAATTTCGCTCTGTAATAAAATATAGAAAAACCTCACGAAAATATTTTTTTTCACAAATTGGATTATGAAATCACCTGTTATCACAAATGCAATACTGTAAAGACATTATAAAAAGCTCACCATACATATTTTTCTAAAATACTTTTTAATTCGCTCAGGGTATTTGTAAAATAGCTGCCGTAAACGGAAGTGGCTTCGTGATTCCGCGTTTATCTTTCACTTCGACGCAAGCAGTCGAAGAGAGCAGACGTCTCTTCGACTCGTAAGCTTAACATAGGTTCTCGCTTAACAGAAAAAACACGATTAATTTACTTATAATTTAAGGCAGTGCTGTTGTTGACATCTTACAAGCATGTCTCTCAGTAATTCGAACGTCAGTTATAACATCCGAGGTTGAAGCTAAGTTGGTATTGTAACATAATGATATGCCGACGTTCGGTCGCTTTGTTGTTGTTAACTTTATACTTTGTGCATGATATGTAAACATTTAGAAATAAGATCGCTACAGAAAAGAGCACTAGCAATTAATTGCACTTTATTGCAATATCCTCCAGAACGAAACCGTGAACACTATTCTAGAATTGCAGTTACAACATATGGCCTAAAATAACTCCTGTCCTGTGTATGCTATCTAGTAAGTTCAAGAAGTTTAAATGCCCAACATTAACTCTTAAATAATTCAAAATCTCGTATGAGTAGATAAACCCCACTTTAACTATCTTATTTAAAATAATCTTATGTATTAAAACAATAAATATTCAAATATAACAAGTAGGTATTAATTAAATTATATTTAAGCGGTAAAACATTAATAAATTTGACTAGTATTAGGATAAAAATAGACACTGAGTGTTGATTTAGCTATGTTAAATCGTTTATTGAAAATTATTGCTCTAATTTATAGTAGTTATACATTTCTTTAACAAGTGCAATAAGGTTATGTACTACGAAGTAAGTAATAAACAATTTGTTTTGATATTAAACCATTTGATATTCAAAAATATTATTCGTAAATACAATTTGAGGCCTTCAAAAATTAACGCCATGTTGTAAACAGACAAAAAAGAAACTTATTTATTTACAAAAAAAGATAAAAATTGTCTTTGACTCTTGGCGCGAACCGGACGCGCTTGGTTTTGAAAGCGGGTGTTGTTTTGTTGTTAGTTTTTTTTTTTATTGGAAGGTGAGAAGGTATGAAGCGATGATGGTAAGGTAGCAGATGAGGTGACTGTGCTATGGTAATGGCCAAACAATGGTACATTTAGAGATTAAGACTTAGCTTTGCGGCGTCAGAGTACTGTTGCAGGTATGTCCTCCTCCTGTAAATAATCCACAATTCAACAAACATTAAACAACAGCAAATTAAGTTCGAACGATTAAATATATGAAAAATATAATGTGCACATACTAAATTTTAACCTATTCTAATAATACTAGGTAATTATAAAATACTTAAAATTTGAAATAGGAAATTCAACAATATAACAGTCCGGTGAATCTTTATGGTGAATACTTTAGATTGTATAAACACAATATGAAAATTTAAAGTTGTTAAAACTGGACACCGCTACATAAAAACTAAATAACCCTTGCTTTAGTTTATAAAAGTAATATGAAAATATAAAAAAAAAGCATTTAAAGTGTACTGCTATCATCATTAAGATGATTATACTAGAGAAGTAATACCAAAGAAGACTTCCTGAACTCAATAGTTTGAGGAAAAAATCTTGTGACGAAAAATCTCTTAACGGGAGTTGAGGCCCATTACACCTCAAATCGTAACGCAATTTACTTTTTTCACACTGCTCTAGTAGATATCTCAATAATTGCAACATTATATATGGCAAATGTCGTACATCCATATCAAAGAATTAACTATAATAGTACATAAATGATCAAGTAACACAAAAAAAAAACAATAAAATCTAGAAATATATATGTATATACTATTATTAAACAGTATTTAAAAATGGAGCTTGCAAAGTTAATGCAATTTCAAACACTCAAAGTTAAAAACGGGATTACTCGACAACATGATGTATATAAAAAATATGGTTTGAACAAATAAATACAAATTCGTTATAAGAACAAAATTTAAACCTCATCTACAAACTGACATTAGTTTATTACACTCAAAGTTGAAACTACGACTCGCTGAAAAAGACCCTGTGGGAACATCCCTTCAAGAAAAATAGCAGATATTATATTGTATATTAAAATGTGTGGAAGTAGTGCAGTTATGCAGTCCATCTGGCCTTAAATTACATCTGCAGCCACCGTAATACTGAACTATGCATGTAGTGGTCATTATATAGCTTATCTATGTATTTATATATTGATCATGAGGACTGAAGTGTAACACGATGTCACGACGTTGGTATGAGATAAAATGTTTATTCGCTTGAACGTGATAATCTCGAGAATTACTGGACAGATTTTCATGTCGTTATTACCATAATAGAGAATAATTTATGGAGATTTAAGAGTATTCGGTAAACGTGAAAAACTGATAACAACAAATCATTTGTTTCACGTGCAATTAATATTCCCGTTATAATTATATGCCCCGAAGCAAAACGACGTCGGGGTTACTAGTTGTCAAACAAAAAGAACACTTCACACGGCTAACATTAGAATAAAAACCATGGAGTGGCGACGAACATGTATTGATTAATTATCACTCAAATAAATCGACAAGTGATAATTATTCTATTATAGTTAAAATATCATTTATAATTCTTGAAGCATCACCGTTTCCATTTTATAAAAATCCTCCAGTAAAAACAATACATCTGACAGGTGATTAATAATTTTGAACACTGAAATAATTTAAAAAAGAAGAAAAGCACACCTAATAACCGGGATATTAATACTATGAGAGTTTTAACTTGTAACAAAATTCTGGGGGCTTAAAAAAGATCAGCGATTTTGATGTTTCTCATGTGAGTTACCGCTTCATGGATTTTTTTATTTTTTGTCAAACAATATCCTGCACTCAACATCGCATTCTCAATAATGTGACAGCACAATACCCAGACAATTACATTGTCATCGCAGACGGTAAGCAGGTCGTCAGCCAAGGAGAGCACTGGAATGGACCCCGGTGCCTCGTGCACTGGCGGTGTCTTTCTCGCGAACTCCACTATTTTCTCGTTCTGGAAAAAATATATTTATGCATTCATTGCCGTTTCTCAAAGCACTGGTCATAACATACGCTACTTTGATTGTTAACGGACTTGTAGTAAATGGACTTACCACCAAATAAATGAACGTTGTTTAAGCAGTATGAGAAGCAGCTGAATATTTTACATTATGAAAAGTACCGTTTATTTCAGTATTACCTCAATCTTAAGCCTATTGAGCAGTTTCTCTCTTTCGATCTTGAGCGTATCACAAGTTGCCGTCTCTATCTCGTTCATCACTCCCATCATCTCGAGCTCGGCTATCCGGGAATCCTTCTCGCTGATGGCACTTTCCAGTATGTCTTGTCTGAATTTGAAAAAATACAACATTCACGTGTAAATTAGGTCAATCTTAGATCGTAGGCATCAATCATATACGAGTTGATTTAGTTCGAGTTGAAAGATAAAGAAATCTTGGAGATGTAAATACATAATTATGTATAAAAAGTTTTCTGAAAAAAGTTGTGTATGCTTATAAACTAACAGTTTAAATGCCGTACGCTAATATTCTGATGCATCAAAGAAGATTAAATTTAATAATATATATACATAAATAGTCGAAGAAGAATAAGGTAACAAAACAGTTCCATACCATTACCTCTCCGTGTTTGTCAATCAGTTATCTTTTTTTTTTGTTTTGTAGCTATTGAAGTTTTAGTGTTACCATTTAAAAATTGGAAATAACGCTACTATCGATCATTGTCGAATTTCGACAATTATAGGAACAATAGTATTTATCACTTTAAATTTTAACGAGCTGTTTGCAAATTTCCACAATTTAATGTATCTGGAAGACTTTTAACAATAACATCTACGATTACTTTCGTATCGTTTGGATTTTTAACTATCGTTAAAATTGGTAGGTATACCTTAAGAAGAATTGGTAATATTTTGTGTAGCATTACATGTTCAACATTCAACAAGTATGTTTTTTTATGTTATTAAATATATTTGACTTATTATATTAGGATTAATTTACTTTGCAACAATCCGCAAGCTTTTGACTAAGCGTATTTGAGCAGTTAGAAATAATTGATATAACAACCAAAGTAACATTACACTGCTGAATGAACAAAAGAATGTATCCAACTCGCCTTTATTGAGGATTTTCAATAACAAACACTGGTGCTTCTGGATTGTTGCAAAGTAAATTAACACTAATTGAATAACAATTAATTTCCGCGAAGTAATGCCTGATACTATCAACTACATTTGACTTGTATATAACATTTCATCGTTCATTCTATCTTAATCCTCTACGTTATAAATAAAGTCTGAACTTACATAACATGTGACATGTGACGTAACAGCACGTCTTGTTTGACCTGACTCTCCTGCAAAGCGGACTCCAGCTGTTTGAGACGCTTCAAAACAGCGGAGCAAGTCTCGCAACTTAGCACAGAGGCGTTCTGAAGCGATTTAATCCGTTGCTCCATCTTTTGCATCTAAAACATTTATATTGATTACAGCATTGAGGAATTAACCAAACAAATCTGCAAACACTTTGATGTGCAAGTAGTAAAGAGTATATATCTATCAAACAGTAATTGACCGTCAAATGGTACTCTAGCCTTAACTGAAGATGAAAGTGTTATATCTACATCAGGTTTATTATTTAAATGATGTAATTGTATTTTAACGATATTTAAAGTATAACAATGTACAATATTAATTTACTAAATCGATATAAAATTGTAAAATTTAATACCTTGCGTAGTGTTTCAATTCTCCGCTGTTCCTCTTCATAGAATACTTTCTCTCTTTCAGCCGCTATCATAAATGATTCTTTCAAAGCTTCTTCCAATTCCAACATTCTTTTATCTCTGTAAGTGGTCGATACCGAACCTGTTTTCTTATTAACAATTTTTTCTAGTTCATTTATTCTCTCGTCTTTACTCCGAACTACTGCTAATAGTTGCTCAAATTCAGCTATGTTATTATTCTCTCTCAACGCATCTTCCAAAATAGATATACATCTTTGTTGTTCGATTATTTTGGAATTCTTTATTTCTATTTCTTTTGTTAGCTCCGCTATTTTTCTTGTAAGCTTATATACGTTTACCTGCCATGGCATACTCTCTCCAGTTATATTTTTCAAGTCATTAAAGCTCCTGGTAAATCTGCATTTGTCAAGCCTATCTACTACCTTACCACTTTTTTGAAGTTCAAAAAAGCTTTTACTTTTCTTTATACTATTAAGCTCCTGACTGTCAGATATTTTCAATACTTCAGAAAGTATCAACGATGATTCATTCAGTTCTATCTCTAAATCTATTGTTCTCATTTTATTTTCTTCCAATTTCGTTTTTAATCTATCCCTTTCTTTCAAAGTATTAGTCAAGTCACCGATAGCTTCTAGCTCACTTTGTCTCGCTCGCGACAGTTCCTACACGTTAGGGGTCGAAAGATGAAAAGGAAAACAAATAGTAAATAAATAAAAATGAATCGTTTTACTTCAACAACAGAATTTTAACAATATAAACTCAAAAATAAGTCGAGCAAGATCAACATAGATTTCCTTTTATTTATAGTCAATTGATATTTTGCATAACAAGATCAAAAGCTGGATAACATCGACTAGTGGACAACTTACTTGATCTACCTAGATACATGATTACTTAACAGTTTTACAATATTGTTTTTTTTATTAATACTTAAAAAATAATTCCCGCTGAACACGATTATTTCAATTTTAAACATCACTTAAAAATTATCGCTAAACTAATAATTATCTTAGTTGTGTGCTGGTTACAAAGAACTGAAGAACTTTAAACCTGTATACATGGTTCTATCTCGGATTATCAACAAGAGATGAATGTTATTATTATCTGAACACTTCATTATAATAGATATATATATATATATATATATATCCAATACAAATATCAATAACATTACTTAATACGAATTGCGATTGTAAAGCTTAAGAGTGATGATTTTATACCAAAAGACGTGGAGTCTGGAGAAGTCGCTCACGAAATTGATAGTATAGCGACAGTTTAAGAAAAAATTAAAAGAAAAGAGAAAATAAATTAATGACAGTCTTGGTGTGAAGAACTAACTTAGAAAAAGCTTTTGAGGAAGCCAGTCGGTCCGGCCTATGATGTAGCATGAAAGAAAAAAGATTAGTATATTAGTATTGATATAAATTATCATAAGTTAAATTAAATTTTTGCAACACGAGCGCATATACTTTTCGATTTGCATATTTATAACAAAGCACACAGAATTATGCAATAATAATGAAATGATAATAGATTTGTGTTAGAACATTTGCATAAATTTGTATTTAAAGGTCATTAAAAAAATAGTATTATTGTATTTTTATACATTGATCATTTCTTGGTCAAATGATTGGTAATGGATTTAATTTTAATTTGTCATATACAAAGTTGTATGCGCTGTCGCATTTTTACTTGTTAATTATTATTAATGACTTAGTTGTACGAAATTGGTACGAAATAATTAATTATAATAATGTCATTCCATCATGATAGTAAACAAGAATTTAAATGTAAATTTAATGTTGCTTTACCTCTTCTCTTTGTGCTTGTGCTTGCTGCTGACTTTTCAGTTTGGCTTGGAGATTCCTCACAGACCTGGAATGACGTGTTAAAATCATAAGAACTGCAATGAATGCTCGAATCTATGTTATACATTTCAATTTGTTACCAAAAGTTTTTATTACTTACTCGTAGATATCTTAGATAATATAAGCAAGTAGTAGTCAACCCTTAATGAATATTGTGTGGTTAAGTGAACAAAACATTGCTATAAATTTTTCACTTTCAACATTCAAACAATTACAAATTAAAAAAGGATATATGTGCTTCGCTAACACTTTGGTGTTCTTTATGTTCGTAGGTAAATCATATTGTACTCCAGATTTTCAACATAAACAAAACTTACTGTTGCAAGTCCATAATCTGCTTTTCTTTCTGCGCTTGCTCCTCCTGTGACATCTGCACCAACTGCAGCAGTCTCTCTGTCTCCGCGGCCAGACGCTTGGACTCCTCCTCACTCTGTGTCAACTTTGTCTTGAGTTGCTCTGCATCCTTCTGGGAGTCTGTCAGCTTGCGATTCAACTCTGACACCGCTGCTGTGCTTCCACCAGCCTGAAGAGAATTTAGCTCTGCATTACTTAATTATCTTTTTTAGTTTGTCGACTTAATAGCTACTTTACTTTACTTTAGCTTTTTTTAATTTCTACGGCAAAAATTCCATTATCAATGGAATTGAATACAAAATCTACTGATTTACTACAAAATATGTTCCTACTTTTACCCACTTTAGATTGGTGTTACAAAACTATTGTATTAGTGCAACTTCGTTTGCGTAGGTAATTTAATAGTTTCCAGTTTTGTTTTAACATAGTTTAAATGTAATTTATTTGTAATATTTATTCTTATCTCACCAACAATTCATATATTAATTATTAATAATTTTCAATTTCATAATTTTCAATGTTTTTAAATTAGAAACAAATGGCAACCCATTAAAAACAAAATTAGATATAAATATTTGAACAGAGTAACAGGATTTAACTGACAGGTTTTAATTACCTATTAATAATACAAAACTTTAGTACTATTATGGAATACACACACGGTGTTAACTCTCCGATTATGAGGGACTGTATTAAATCAGTTAATTGTACAGGATTACTTTTTTTTTATTTTAAAGTTATTAAAGCACCACGCGCGGTCGGTTGTCGTGCATGCGGATCGTTCGATTCGCTCCTTTTTATTCGCGACCCCCCCTCGCCAGCCCGGTCCAACGTCGACTCGTAGAAGGAGACGTAACACACGGAAAGAAACAAATAAATATGGCTGCCGAGAAAATACGAAAATAGTTTTTTTTTAATAATAACCATAAAGTCTACCGATATTCATATATAGCTTATCACCTGCGCAATCACATGTTTTTTCTTACTTATTTTTCATCAAGATCAATCAAACGATTTTTGAATTATAGGAGGACCTACAGATGGACAGTACACAAAATTTTTGAAAATGATAGAATTTAGGTTAGTTAATCATAAAACAAATATTTCTCACTAATTATGATACTACAGTTAAATTTACTGACAGAGCTTACAGATTTATAAAGGAGTATTGAATATCAAACTGATTGTGTCTGTTTTTTATTTATGACTAGCGGCGACACCCTTCCGACTTCGTTCGCGTTGAAAAAATTAATAAACATCCATAATACATAAAAAAACATATAGCCTATGTCCATCTGGAATAATGTAAATTAATTCATTATTAATATTTAGTAACTTAAGTTATAATATATTCATATTCATACGGCTTCTGTCAGTTGTGATTATAGATTGAATTTACTTCACTTATTAAATCTATGGCCATAAAATATCAGCAATTTGGAATGGAATCAGAACTATAATCGGTGGTTAACAGTAAATTTTCAAGTGTATCTTGCGCCTAGTGGAAATGACTATAATTTTAATTACCTTCCTCAAAGATGCTTCCATTTGGTCCATTTGCTCTTTTCTCTTCTTTAACTGTCGGTCCAATTCCGTTAACGATTTCTCCTTCTCCTCCACGTCTTTTCTCCTATTTTCGAACGTTCTTCTGTTCTCTTCAAACTGCTTTCTTGCGTCTTCAAGCTTCTTAAATTCTTCTTGCAGCTGCCGTTTAGCTTGCGCTGTTTCTTCCCCAGCTCTGGCGTTCTGAGCGCCAGCTGATTGAAGTTTCTTGTTCGCTTCTCGGAGATCGAGCTGTTATCGAAAAAGTAAAGTCAGAAGAAGATTAAAATAAATACTTGTTCAGCCAACTCTAAGAAGTACAGTTATATAAAGTGTACAGGTTTAGCAACAAGTATTCCTCTAAGCTTAAATTTGCAAAGTCGATGAAGACAAATCATCAAAATAGCCCAATATTACAGAAGCGTAAATTTATACACGTAAATCGGCAAAATATAATCGTAGCAATGAAGTCAATGACAAAAATAAGTATTCCATAAACATCTTTAATGTATATGACGAACATGAAAATTGCAAATACACAGAGCAAACATGGCTGAAAAAGACAAGAAAAATTAATACCGACGCAAATACGAAAAGCCTTTTGCATTTCCTTTGCACCGAACATTTGGTACAATTAAACCGAGAGAGTTGCATTTGGGCACGTGCACATGGATTTGAAATTTCTGGTGCAATTGTCGAATACAACATTTAATCTCATGATCTTTGAAGTCCAAATACACTGCAATGATGAAACTAATAAAATAAATATTTATAATGAGGGGTTGGAGGATGCCCAGCGGGCTGTGGGAGGCATGCTACTATGCAACAACAATGTATATGACAACCGGCGATGATGGTCCCAAACAAAAAGTCAAATGTATGAACATTGAAATCAAAACTTCTACTTCATAACACCGGTGCAATGATAAGCATACGACGTACGCGACTTGGTGGCAGTTCAATCGAGTTTGGATATATCGTTAGGAACATCTAAAGCAGTAACGGCCAAAGTCACGAGCAGACTTACAAAATACTATATTGAGGTAAAATTACATTTCAAACTCGATTCAACCACGCGAAGCCGTCCCGATAGCCGCTCGTCGCCGGGCGATCCTCCAACTGACCTGGCTCTTCTCCAATTCCTGAACGAGCATCTCGAGTTGTGACTGGCATCGCTCCCTCTCCACAGCAAGTGACCGCGCCTCCGCTTGTGCCGCTTCAAGCTGTTTTTGAACTTCGCGCGTGTCCGATGGCCCTCGAGCTTGAAGCTGCTGCAATTGCTGCTGTTGTGCCTGGAACTGTTTCTCCAAAGATTGTAAGCGTTGTTGACATTCAGATAAAGCTTTCTCCGCTGCGATAGCTTTCGTCTTTTCGGCTTCAACTGCTGCTCGCCACTTTTCGATCTCTCCAACTTTCTGGGCTTCCTTCTCCGCTTTTTCGGCCCGCTGCCTGAAAGCATCCTTTTCTTTGGTAACGGCTTGCATTTGTTGCTGCAATTTTGCAATTTCTCTCTCGCGATTTTCGATAACTGATTTTGCACCACGCTCGGAATCTTGAGCCATTTTTCTTTGTTCCTCCTTGACTTTGCGAACTTCTTCGCGTTGTTTTTGTAGTTCTGTTTCTGACGCATTCAGTTCTCTTTGGAAGTTTACAAGCATATCTTGTGATTTTTCCAATTGTGCTACTAGCTGGTCTCGTTCGATTGTCAGCTGCTTTGTGTCCGCCTCTAGTTTCACTATTTGCTTCTCTATAGCATCTGCTTGTTTATCCCTTTGTTCTAATATAGATGCCATCTTTTCCCTGTCTCGCACTGATTGTGCCAATTCTTGTTGTAATTTTACCAAAGTTTCTTGCGTTCGGTGGTCCAAAGTCCTTTGCTGCTGTTCTACATTACGTCTTGTGTTCTGAATTTCAGCTCTGAGGGCATCTCTTTCTTGTTCAATCTGCCGCATTTCAAGTATTGTGCGCTCAAGGCGTTCATGCATACGTCCCAGCTCATTAGTCATGCGGTCGTACTCAACTCGTGTGGTTTCGTTAGTTTCCTGATATTTAGCGAGATGCATTTGAGATTTTTCCAACTCTTTCGCTAACCTACCAGCCTCCATTTCGGTCGCATCTCTGGCTTGGATTGCCTTTTCAAGTTTATCACGTAATCGTTCAATTTCAAGCCGATCTTCAGTTCTTGCTTTATCACCAGCAACTGCCTGTAACTTCATCCTCTCAATCTGTTGCAATTCTCCTTTGAGCCGTTCATTATCTTTATCAAGTTGCTCTGAACGCAACTTGAGTTTTTCACACCGGTCCCTAAACTTCTCGCACTCAATATGAGCGCGTTCAAGATCAGCACGTTGTTTTTCTAAAGCAGCATTAAGTTTCGTTACCTCACTTTTAGACAACTCGAGTTGTATATTTAATTCATGAAGTTTGGTTTCTGCCTGTTCCTTTTCACTTTGTAGACGCTGTATTTCAGCCTGTGCTGCGTCTTGCCGTTCGCGATGTTTATCTAATTCTGCCTGCAGTCGAGTTAGTTCATTATTCCACTTATCTTGTTCGAATTGGTATTTACCTCGGAGGCCTTCGACGCGTTCGAGCTCTGAGCGCAGACGGGTCACTTCTTCTTCAGCCTTGCGAGCTCGATCCAGTTCAAGCGTAGTCTTCTCTAACCGTGTACGGAGACGTTCCACCTCCAATTTAGTTCGCTCGTGTTCTTCTTTGCTATCATGATACTTTCCGTAGCGTGCTGCGTATCTTTCTGCTTCTTCTCTGGCACCACTGGCATCAGCTTTAACTTTATCAAGTTCAGCTTGAACTCTTCTCAGTTCAGCCGACACTTTATCGTGTTTATCGTACATTTTTTCTAGCTCTATTTGCACTCTTGCCATCTCTTCCTGAGTCTTTTCATTGGTCGCTTGTGCTTTTCCGCACTGTGTCATTGCTCGATCATATTCAAATTGAAGTCTTTCATTGTCAGCTATCAATTTTTCTTTTTCAGCTTGGAGTCTTCGCAATTCAATTTGACCCTTCTCGTAGCGTTCGCGTACCATTTCAATATCAACACTTAGCCTGTCCATATCTTCTTTAGCTTTCTCTTCTTGTTCCTTAGTCCTGCCTAGTTGTAATGACGCTCTATCATACATTTCCTGTATTCTAGCCAGTTCATCTTGGAGTTTCCGTTGATCATCTCTAGATTTGGAGGATAGGTGAACATTCTTTTCCAGTTCTAATTCTAATCGGTCTTTGTCTGCTTCAAGAATGTCTATCTTGTTTTGGAGTCTGTATATTTCATTTTGAGACCTGAAAAAGATCAAAATTTGAAGTAGTGATGTACATTTTTTACGTTTTGCAACTACTCATACGACTTCACCACTGACACAAGACGACATATAAAAAATGTACCTATCATACTTTTCAAGCATTTTCTCGTATTCTTTGTGCGCAGTCTCTTTTTCTTCTATTGTCTTTTGAGTAGAGTATAGAGCTTTGTCGAGTTTTTCTTTTAGTATTTCGAGCTCCGTGAGAGCATCATCGCGTTCCATCTGAAACAGTGGAAACCTATTAATTGCTGCTGTTTAGTTTACTATTTAACTTAAAATCAATTTTAGCCCGTATTAGTATTTATATTAAATGCAGTAAAAGATTTGAATAGTACGTACTTTGACAGTAATTTTTGTACTAGGGACTTACGATAGATAAAGTCACATGTTGGATGTTGTTGAGTGGAAAAGTTTTAAAAGCATTTATAGGATTATACTGAACTGTCAGGAGACACGTTAAACTTTCGGTATTAATTTTGCTTCGTATGATAATACATAAGCCATGTGTGAAACACGGCCTGATGGATTTTTGTGAAGAAAATTTTGTCCATATTTCAGTTTCAATCAATGTCTCATTTATAACAGCTTTTATGCATCGTGGCTAAAACTCTCTCCATCGTACTTTATTCCTTGTGGGGTAATTTACATGACAAATTACTTTTAACACCAGCTAGACTACATTGCTCTTTCTAGATATGTGTTATGATACCCATACCACTGTAACGTAAACATATCAGGCAGTATTTGATTTTACTATTGTGAAAATTTGCAATTGTGGTGTATCGAGCTTCATTCATCAATAAGGTCAACCTAACTACCTCCTCTCTTTCTGAATTCAATTGACTTACGTCCGAGGCAGTATCTACTTCTTTCTCCTTTTGGGGGTATCCGGACTCTGTACTGTACTGTTTAATATTCAGTTTAAACTCGGTTTTCGTGTATTATGATAACGTAACCTTAGGTACCTTACGGCTGATGTGTTTCGTATTTGGATCGCCACGTGTCTGTTGTTGCAATGTCCATGAATAATGGTGAATGTGTTTCTTTTTTGTTATAAACGGTTGCCATAATCAAACATATTGTGATTTAACAAGGATAATTATTTTACTATACCGTAAGTTTTTGATGTTGTTGATGCGCCTTCTCCCATCTTTCTCGCAGCACATCCAACTCAGTAGTAGCACTATCTCGATCTCTGGCTGCTCTATTTGCTGCTGCAGCCGCAGCTTCTGCCCTTTCGCGACAACTTGCTGCTTCTGCCAGCGCTGCATCTCGTTCTTTCTGGATACGCGCAACTAACGCCTGAAAGAGATGGATATAAAATGATCATACGGATGTTGTGATGTATTTTGTCTTTTTATTATATTACAGGAATATATCAATGCGAAGTTTTTTGCAATTGCATTATGTAACAATCGTTTGTGAGGAGTTGTGTTACTCACGGTCTAGTAACTCTAATTATTATTAATAATAATATAATATTGTTTTTTATTTATTCAATACAAAACCAACTTACAATAATAAAAAAATATTAGTTCAAGGGTACATCAGTGTCCTGTGAGAGTCTGTAATCTGTACGAGGGCAACCCGTATGACAGATTACCAAGCCCCTCGTCCTATCAATGACTAGAATTAGTAATAAAAGAAGTTTCAAATTCTTTAAAATAAGAATATGGGGCTAATTGAACTTCTTTATAATGTAGAAAACTCAACTCAACTTATTATTTTAAAACTACTTAATTATGCGTGTCATCCGATAAGAAAAGCGATTTGAATTAGTATAGCTGCTTGTAGTCTTCGCATTTACAATAGTTTCGGTATTGAACTTTTGAGTTGAAAGGTCTTTACTATCTTTTATCTTTAAATTCAATTAATTCCAAATTCTCAGTTTAAGTGGTTTGGGCAGGTGAGTTTGGGTCTACTCCTTTAACAGATGACAGATTTTTGGTTCGTTGACTAGCCATGTCAGCAAATTTTTACGGACAACATTTCAAAGTAGCCAACCAATTAATCAAATACTGTAAAGTGGAAAGCCTTCGAAAAGTAAATATTCCCGGTTGACACGCTCCCACCGAATGCCGATGTCATTTCATGGCACCGAGGAATCAATAACGTATATTTATACGATTTGGTACCAATAATATGTGGTTTGGTTGCCAAAGTCGGAGATAGAGGGCGTTTGAACCAAAGTTATGAAATTATTAATAGATGTACAGTATTCTTCAAGTTCACAATAATTCAAAAATGATAGGGGTTTGAAATGCAATTTTTTATTTTAAGTTTATCAAAGTGAATGTATCTGAAGTATTAACCAAGTATTATCTGAAGTAATTATTCTTTCAAATCAATAAATTGAATTTTTAAGAAAAACGCATTTCTGAATTATATTTTAATATAATCGTCGTATACGCCACATCCAAGGTGCACAGTGTCTGGCAATCACCCACGCGGTCAGGGACACAATGGTCTCCTGACAAGCTGTAATCTCGCAAAAGGACACTGTATACTGAGACCGAAGCTAATACCCAATCCGCCGAACGTGTTCGAAATCAAAGATGAGATTGATCAACAATTTGTTTATTGAAAATATGATATTATATTGTGTGTGTGTGTGTGTATGTTTGTGTGTGGGAGTGTTATTGTAATTCATACACTACTTCTGAAGTAATTAGAATATTTATAATATGCCAATTGCCACCTTTTTGGGAATTCTTCCAAAGATATTGAGAAGTGACCGGATTAATTGGGATACATTTGGAGAGGTACCTTGTTAAAACACACCGACTCGTCTAGTGGAAAACTTCTTGGACTCATCTGAAATGGCTAGTAGTTCCCATTCTTGGTCTTAATAAGCCGTGGGGCGCAACGTACTACCAGCCTTCTCTTCTAATCCTTTCCCTTCTACTAGATACAAACGGATACTCTTATATTGGTGGTCCTACACTCCACAATTCCTTTGAACATAAACTTTATTTTGAAGTTAAGCTTCTCTACCATGAAATTTAACAATCCACCATGAAGGCGTTTCTTTTCTTTGAAATTTGAACTATTACTAAGGAAACCCAAGCTCTGTGTGGAGCCATTTAGTTATGATATTAACAAAGAAAAACTATCTGATGTTCAGTATTTTTGCTTCTTATTTTAAATGAGCTTTTTCAATTATACCTACAGAAATCTATCTTTATCTTTGGTAAGTAACGAATTTATAGTTCAATGAAAAAGTTAGATAATGTTTATTAGAAGTCACATTGAGTTCATTTTACGAGCTTCGAAATAGATTATTTTTCTTTAGAGATGAACGAAAACAACAATGCTTACATTTCGAACCCTACGCCGATATAAAATTGTGTTTATACGAACACACTTAAGCGTTATTGCACTATGCGCACTCCGTATTATGTTTATTCCCGGAATCGCCACTAAAGCTCCGCGAGTAATTTAGTAGCAAGTAGGCTGTTGTGTTGTGGTGTGTGGTGAAGTGTGGCGATGTGAAGTGCATACATGTCTACGGTTAGTGGTGACAACACACTCACAATGGGACCCTCTTCTCGTTTGGCAGCTATTCACATAAAACAGCCTTAGCTCGGAATGAAGACTTTCAAAAAGATGAAGTCATAGTTAGTTACCTTGTTGGCTTGTATTTATGTAAAAATTATCACAAAGAGTGCACGGTGATATTGCGTTTTTTCAACTTATAATTGGCATAAGAATACAAAATAATTCATGTCATAATTTTGGCTCGTGGCCACACAGCGATACAGCACACCATAAACGAGATCCTTACGACATCTTTTAATTAAAATAACTGAACTGAAAAAAAGCAGGTCAATTCCGAATCGCATACGAGAAAATTGTTAATGACAGAATGACATACAAACACGTGGGCGTAAAAAGATTTCTTTTTAATCGAACGCAAATAAAATTATATGGACATAAATATTACATATTATAATAAAATTATGAAATCATACTACATACATATATCATGACTATTTATTTGTATTTAAATAGCGGCTTGCGGCTTGCCTTGAGTTTGTTCAGGTTGAAAAATTTATTATATTTACATTATATACAGCCTACATCCATCCGGGATAATGTACCTTTAAATTGGTGAAAGAATTTTTCAAATAGCTGTTTCAGGAGATTACTTTTCTCACACATACAAATTCACAAAATTCCCAATTTCTCTTTATAATATTAGTATAGATTATTTTGAAGAGATTTGTTGATAGAGGTCGGACTTAGGAGCTTTAGTCTATTTCAAGCGCATGGATTATTGGAAATAAATTTGAGCTCCGATAATTTGTTGCGTCTAGACATGTACATACGTGTTTAATGTACGATAAATATTGCAACACTGCAGTCTTTGTTCTCATCTATCGTAAAGTCTGTTTATGAAACAAAATAAAGATTAACAACAACAATCAACCTTTCATCCGTAATGGACTCCTGGCAGCAACTTTCATGCTTAGGTTTCTGTTTTAAATGTATCGGAATTTTGTTTTAAATGTATGAAATGTATCTTTAGGAGAATTTTTGATGTATTTTAGTAACGCTCCTTGCAAGATGTATGTATACACGGTAACTAACGAAAAGAATAGTAACGGGGCCGAATGTAGATACTCATTGACTACATTTAACGTGTTGTTTACTACCGAACATTGTTTTTTTTAATTTATATAACGCTAGCAGATAACGGGGACAAAATTTTAATTTCTCTCTCTAGCGAATGCAGAGAAAAGCGGATGTCAGACAGAAACACACTCGTAAAGTTCTATAGGGGTTTATTTTTTCATTGAATGTGCGGAAATTAAAAAAAAATGGCTTGCTTAATGTGTTGTGAATTTGTAACTACAATTGAAAATAGCCGTCGAAGGAGGAGACATTCATAATATCAAAGGCGTCACTGGTGCGGTGCCAGCGAACAATGGCGTTTAGCTGCTCAGCCGATCCGGTCCTCGTGACCCATTTTGTTTTTCATCATTACAAGTACTTATCTGAGACTGTCTGAAAAAATTGTTGCTTTAATTGTGACTGCCTGTATTGTACTGTGAATTAGGGATGTGCGGACATGAAATTTCGGATCCGGATATGGATACGTATATATGAATAATATTTTCTGTTTCTGTTACGGTTAAGGATACGAAATTATTTCGGATTATCCGATAACTTCGAGTGATTTCGGTTACGGATATTAGATGATTTACGATTTGGAAAAAAATATAATGTATTTACAAAGTTTTACTTTGTTTCTAAGTTTTATGTGGTATTATAATCACAGAAAAAAAAAACAAATGAAATATGTAATAAAAACTGTCTAAAATGAGAACGACGCGGCTAATGTATCGGATCGGTCACCGTAAACCAGTCATAACGTGTTTTATTTAGACGCTGCCTCTATACGAAATTATCCGAAGCTTATATATCGGATTCGGTTACGGTTTCGCATATTCTTTTTCGGATATCCCATAGTTTCGATTACGGTTACGGAGTTCTATAACATCCCTGATTTGAATCTCTGTGTAATGTAGTGGTGGACGTCGCACAGGAGCTCGGGTTCCAAACCTGCTTTAAATTTTAAAGTTACAAGTATAGCTTAGCTAAGAGTTCTCTAGGAGCACTTGGCCAGCGTGACACCCGCCAAATTATGAAAACAAACCCAAGCTCAAAATTGGAACAATAATGATTTGTGATATTGATAACAATGTTTTTGGTAATGTATTATTATTTGTGTAGCGCAAATGACCAATAAATCGGTTTTTGAAGAGCTCAAAATGGAAAAGAAACCGAGGCACTCCATCTGCCTGCGGAGGAACTTCGAGTTTTTTTGGACATATAGCTCCTAAGCCAGGGGACGACCTCCAGAAACACATGGCTACTGGCAAAGTCGATGGCAAGAGGCCAAGAGGGCGCAGTCATATGCGCTGGTCTGACCAAATCCGCACCACCCTCAACATGAACGTTGCCGAGGCCATGCACGCTGCGGAGATCCGGAACAGATGGAGGAACATCATTAGGAAGAGAATCATCACATGATTGAGGTCACGACCCCCAGCATTGGGAAAACGACGCAAGGAGGAAGATTATTTGTGTAAATGTATTTACATGTTATTGTATTGTAAATGTACCTGTGCCTTCTCATGCTTGTCATGGAACCGATCGGCGTCCAACTGTGCGGTGTCGCGTTCTTTCTGCAGTCGCGCGGCTTGACCCAAGGCCTTATCCAGCTGCGACTGGATAGACTCGAAGTCGTAGGCCTGCTTCTCCCGGTCCACTTGCAACTGGAACAACAACTTTGCAAGTTATAAGGGCAGTGTACTAAGCAGGTTAAATCACCAATTTTCATCATCAGTTTTCTTGCGAACCATTTACATGAAGTATATTTTATTTATCCGGCACACGATTGCAGTCTTCTTTGATAATTTGAAAAACTACGAGATATTTTTGCCTACTGCAAAGCAGAAGTCAGATAGGCTCTGAATTTTTTTTTGCTTTGCGCTTCAGTACGTATTAGTAATGGATTTATGGCAAACTCAATTATCTAAGCTCTTATGCTAACCGAAAGATACCACATATTTATAGTTAACGATATAACGATAAGATAATAGATATTTACAATTAACCATGTCTTAACGAGTTTTGAAGCGTTAAATAATTTTTTTGATTAGCACTCACTCACTCATTCATTTAGCGACCGTATTCACGATTTCCTCACTCGAACGATCCTACGATAAACATAGCTGTCGATTTATGAACGCGTTTATGACCATCCTCAAATGAAAGACAGTACTTGGCAGGCATCATAGTAGTCTGCAGTGATGTATGTATGTTACAAATGGGCATTTTCCTAAAGAAATACATTTTTAACCAACATGTTTCATAGCAGAATTTAGCAAGAGCTGTCCTATACAGGCAAATTATTACATATTTGTCGTCATAAACATTCGAATGAAACAACTTTACATTTCTACCTAGTGCTTGAACAGCATTTGGTGCAAGTTTTAGCTTAACGAGTTTTATTAAGCACAAAAGTAATGACATACAATTTACTATATTGAATCTGTTCCGTTTTGTACACTTCTTTGTGTTTGTACACTTCTTTGTGTTTTTACTCTTTACGTAAAGGTTGCAATAGAAGGTCGGGATATTATAATATAAATGCAAGGCAGTCTTTGTATATAAGTGCCTTATTGGCTTCTCTTTCTTTTTGCATTTTTTTTATGAACATATAGACTTTTCACGTTTTGATTATGAATTTAGAGAGCTAACTAACAAACGAGCTTAGTTCTCTCTTTTACAACATCTTTGATAATGAAAGGTACCCTGCAATTAAAATCAACTTAACATATTTTAAAGGATTTTGGTTGCAAAGTTAGAGATTAAATTAATAAGTGTATTCACCGCTTCCTCTGATGCATTGTTTGGTGACACTTACCTTTCTTACTTCCACAGCAGACTTATCTAGTTTCTCTTGAAGTTTGTCGATCTCAGAGTGTGCAGCATCCAGAGACGCTTGAAGTTTATCCTGCTGAAGCTGAGCCTTGCCAAGGGTCGCCTGAGTTCTCTCCAGTTCTTCACGAGCCTTGTCTAACTCGGCAATAGCTTTGTCACGTTCGGAGTGAAGGCGGCTGATTGTAGACTGGACACTATTAGAAAGTGAAGGTTCCATCATTTTTCCAAGGTTTGAAACCTATGCATCCTATGCAACGAGTTAATCCAGTGCGGATTAGTGAAGGGGTGGTGAAAATTTATTTTTAGCGCTGACACACTCCGACCCCCGCACTAGGATTCCCTGTGTTGTGGGTGCCATGGACATACACAAATATGACATTACAAACACCCATGACCCAAGAACAAACATTATCTGTCACATAAATGTCTGCCCCGGCCGAGAATCGAACCCAGAACCCCTCGCTCGGCACTACCAGCTGGGGTATGCAGTTGTCTTATATATATTATTATCGAAATTCCTGACGCTGTTCAAAGACAACAACTGGGCCCGGCTGTTTAACATGTCAGTAGAAAGGCAGAAATTTCTAAAATCAAAAAGCATATTTGTGTATTTTGTGTATATAATAGGTAAAAGATAAAGTCTTTAAACCGTAATCGAAACCACGAAAGCTGGGAAAAAAATTAATGTGACTAAATTAGTCAAACAACAAAATAAACGCGTAAGAGTCCAATTAGAAAATTCTCAATAGTTCAATTACATGCTATACTTAATTCCATGAAACAGATAAATTGTAATTTTAAATGATAAATTATAATCTGTATAATTTGGGTAATATTAAATATATTTAAGCCATCATTTATTTCCAACATTAACGTTAAGTTCAAAGTTTCATGTGACATGGGTTACCCACCATTATTGGGTAGAATATAGAAAACTTTAAATTTATCTCGAACGCAATAAATACATATAACAACCGAAAAGTTCTAAATCGTCCAGAATTTCGAATCTTGATAAGAAATGGTATTTAAAAAGTTTACGAACTTCAACTTTACGGTACTTTGACTTCAACTGCTTATAAACTGAATAATCGGGTAGTAAAAATTATGCTAGTACGGTTCTTATAGTCTGTATAACCACTTTTACTACTTAGCCGTTAAGTGAAATTCCAAATTAGAATGTCTTAAAATACCTACCGATCATACTCTTCTTTCAGGCTATCTTGTTCAGTTTGTGCATTTTCAAGCTTAGCCTTGAGACGATACACTTCTCCTTGAGACTTTTCTAGCTTATCTTGTAAAGCACTGGCTTCAGATCTAGCTCTCTCAGCATCTGCTTGCGTCACTCGCAACTCAGCTTGAGTCCTTCTTAACTCTGCTGACGTCTTGTCAGCTTTTTCTTGTACTCTGTCTAACTCTTGAGAGGTGGTCAGAGTGCTTCTACCAAATGTTGTTTGTGAACGCTCTAACTCATGTTTAAGTCTCTCATTTTCGAGTTCCAATCTCGCTAAACGTTGTTTAGCGGCTTCCCAGTCCGCACCAGATCTCCCTACTTCGCTAGCAGCCTTATCGAGTTCAGCTTTAGATTTACCAAGTTCGGATTGAGAGCTCTCCAATTTGGCTTCAAGCCTGTCTTTTTCGGCTTGAGCTCGCTCGAGTCGAGCGCCAAGTTTTTCAACTTCACTTTCAAGTGAATGGAGTTTCATCTTATAATCTGCAATTTCTCTCTCATGAAGTTCTCGTTCTTCATTCTTTTCGTGTTCCGCTCTGTCTCTTTGTTCTCGGAGTTGTTGAATTTGTTTTTCTTTGTCTCCAATAACTTCCTCAAGAGATGACAGTGCACCTTCAGATGAGCAGTGGTGTGCTTGCATAGCGTTTAATCTAGCTCTGGCCATATCTACTTGATTATCTTTCTCTTTAAGTAGATCTTCAAGATTTTCAATCTGTAAACAGTATGAGTGTTAACATTTGTTGATTGCAATAATCACTACTAAAATCATGATTGCAATAATAAATTCAAATGCAAATATAAATAAAGGAGAAGCAAAATAATAAAACTGAAAACTTACCGCAAATAAAGACAAGCACTAAGTAATAAACAGAATAGGAACTACGTAAAATAAAATAAATAAAAATGAACATCACAAACAGAATAACGTAACAATGGAAACATATAACGGAGCCAGCGAGCTCTCAAGCCATTTCTACGAACGAAGAGAGGAGAATAATAATCACTGTTCAGTGAATACGAGGTAATCCTCATATTATTTACATGCCTAAATAAAAATTTATTACAACACATTAAAAGAATTGTCACTTCATGTTGTTACACTTCTATATAAATAAAAGTTGAGATTTCGCGTCACGATACTGCATTGGTGACTATGTCTGAAATAATCGATTTTATATTTTAATTTTACACTATTTTATAACACTGCTTGTTACCGTTTTGTGTCGTACGATTGATGGAATTTTTACCAGAAACATACTTGATATGCTTGAAATTTTATTCTTTTTTTAAATTTATAAAAGTTAAGTTGTATGTTCAAAGAAGTGCATTAAACTCCGGCTAAGCATTTTACATTTTTTTGCTCTTTTTTACACCCTTTTTATATTCAAAGCTAACACTGTCCACAGGTTCAATCGTAACCAATCA
The DNA here is from genome assembly GCA_003671415.1 of Megathymus violae. NCBI lineage: Eukaryota > Metazoa > Arthropoda > Insecta > Lepidoptera > Hesperiidae > Megathymus > Megathymus violae. Next base: position 659,276 of record PDGT01000107.1, on the reverse strand, counting down.
ATATGAGCTTCAGTGAAGCGAATGCACAATACTAGGGTACGTTGACCTTAAGGGTTATACAATAGATAGTTGGGAGACATATAATGAAATAATGCGGTTAGACACATACAAATATAATAAAAACGCATACTAATACTACAAGCATTAAAATTAACATAATAAATACTGCTTAGAAAGGATAAATAAAAAAAAAACATGAAACAGCTTTTAAGTTTCCATTCATAAAATAAATGCAAAGTTTATTTAATTATATAGTGTATGCTAATTGAATCTACATATCACATAGTAAATGGAATAATTTCAGTCTGCTTCAAAATCTTAATTTTGATTGATATTCCAATTATAATTAGTTATAATTTTTTTTATAATAACTGTAATTATATTACAATTATTATTATTATTATTAAGTTCTATCAAACAGTCGATTATAGTTTAACGTAAATACGTTAGATATTAAATGATTATTATCGGCATTTAATATTTCATTACTAGACATAAAATACGCTAAATATTGTACGCTATAAATTAATATGAATTTTAATACGTCGTTACAAGTAATCACCATAGAGTTATTGATTTTTGTATAGTAAAGCCCTTTGGCAGATGCATCTTGAGAAATATTTTTACTTAATTATTTAGGTATTTTCTATTGATCATATATATTTAGAACATGACCATTGCCAATGATACTATATTGTTACTAAGTCAAGCTAGCTGCGATCAAGTTGAAGACTTTTACAGAACCATCCTGCTAGGTTTACCTTCCTTTGCAGAACATTGATCTTTCGATCCTTGATCTCTGAGTGGTCTCGCAGCTCGGCTAGCTCATGAGCAGCCGCGAGGGCTGCTGCTGTCTTCTTTTCTACAAGCCGACTCTTCTCTTCTAGACGAGCTTTTAGTTCTTCCACCTGCAGCCACAGATTCAGTTATTTTACAACAGACGCATATTGCCTCTCAACAAGTTAATTAATGCTCTCATCTCCGTTTCTTATCTCCTTACAGTCTGTGAATATTATTAACAAACCAATGTTAAAATTTGTCCAATAATCCCTTTAGGCACGAAATCTTTCAACAGTTTAAATATGAACTTCTGTAGAGTAAGTTCTTACGGATAATGATGTCTTCTTTAAGGATTCCAGTACTACAACTTGTCTCAATATTACTTACAAATATTGCTGCTTTTATTATTTGTAAAGTATCGGAACACAGCAATTGCACACTTTGAAATACAAATTGCGGTTTCTAAAATATGTCCAAACCTGAAAGGTACTGCACCATCGACTGGATATTGAAGGTATACAAGGTGAATAGATATTACGATGATTCATTTGTTAATAGTTTTTGGACTACCAATATTTACAACATATTACCATATTTAATGGCTAATTTATAGTCAATATGACAATTTTGTCAAATATTAATTCCAAGAGATACTTGAAATTTCGTATCTGCTTATTTTTTCTATAACATTTCATGTTGTAATATTTGTTTTTAAAGTCTATGTATACAACAAAACAGGATCTTCATGTTAAAAACCTGATGATTGAACCTAATGGTCATATAAAATTTTTCAGTGCCTACGTAGAAAAATATAATCTTTCGTATAATCCACTTAACATTCTTTAGTAGTTTAGTCTCTTAGAGGGTATTAGCGGTACCTTTTAAAATAAAATTATGTCTTAATTTTGTTACTTTGTACTTTGAATTTCTTGAGTTGTAATGAAAAATATGTTTTCTATAAATTTTATTTTCATTGCATACACAGACTTCGCTTTCAATTTCAAAAACTCATAATTACCTTTGTGTGAGGAAATTCATACATATCGAACTTATAGTTACAAAAATATGAAGTCATTTTTTTTTCTGTAACAATGATATAACTAAACATTTGATTACCATTAACAGAGTTTCTATAAAAAAAAATACTACTTTAAAGGTGGCTTCAAAAATATTCAATTATCACTCTTCAATCTACAGAAATAATTGGCACTTTTCTCTATAATCTCTGGGTGTAAAGTTCTTTAGTTAAAATCCTTATAATCTGTAACAAAATTCATTATTACCTTGATGATTTCAAAAATTACAATTAAATTGCTTACATCTGTCTGCAGCATACTATAATGTTCTTCTTTAGCACAAAGCGACTCTTTGAGAACAGCAATGTGGCGTTGGTAGTCCTGATGCTGCTCCTCCAATGCTTTCATCTTTGCTGCCATTGCCAGGATCTCCTGATCTCGTCTCTGGATCTCCAGACGGAACTCATCCAACTGCTCAAGCGCACCCGAAAGTTGGTATAGAATTAAATCCAAATACATAGATTAGTAGTACTAAGGAATTTAAAGTCAGAAAATATAATTAAAATCTATCTACTAAGGCAAATAGTGATGGCGGAAATGATATCGATGTTAAATTTTTAATCTACTTATTAATACCACGATCACCAGAGAGAAAGATCGAGTTGATGTTAGTACCGATGAGAAAGCGAACCAAGCTCCATTAGTTATACTAGTTGTTAGAGAAATGTTTCCAGCACCTAAATTAACACTTTACAATAAACACAGTGCCATGGAAGACATTTCGACATATCTCATTCTCTTCAACTACATGCACATTTTCAATCATCTTTATTCAATTTTACAAATATCAAATAAATTCGCACCCAATCGCCAAAATTCAAATGGACAAAATTCGACACATAATGCTGGAAAACTTTCTATCCAAAAACTATCTCTAGCGAATACGGAAACATAAAAGCTTACTCACGAACGTCTGTAGAAAGTTTTCCAGGCTCCAGGTTGAAAGAATATCAAAGTATTTGAAGATGACATCATCAAATGCACGGGCGCCTACATTGTGATACATTTATCTACCGATACTGTGATAGAGACTGATGACACATGGCTCTACATGAAGAGGTTGGGTCGTGAGACTATTCTAGTTGATGACATGTGACGCGGGACCAAAGCTATTGTAATACTGGACGATGAATTGCGATCAACACCGAAAGCGATACATTATCAACGCATTATGAAGGAATTTCACAATAAAGGAAGTCGAAGAATTATTTTGCAATCGATCTCAACACAGTCTTTATTTATAGCAATCTATTCCTATATCGTCAATCAACTTGGTGTTAACGTAATCAATCTCACATGTTTCAATAACCATACAATTTACACCTAAGTTTAAATATTCGCATCTAAGGCCCTATTTAACAAAATATAATCATTTGACAGTTCAAGAATATAATTCCTCTTATTTCAATAAAAATAGCTTTAACAATGAACAAGTTTACATAAAAATATAGTCAACATAGTCGGCGACGACTTCGACTAAACGGAGTTAAAGCGAAAAATTGACACGGTATCGTCTGTCGTCGGTGACGGAGTCACAGGGTGGTGGCACTATAGTAGGGCCGTGGAGTTGGTCCGGGCGTGCGGAGCGCGGACCGCGGCGTGCGCGGCGACACGCTCATGCGCCCGTCCTTGGTCACGTGCACGTCGTTCAGCAGAAAACTTACTTGTCTCTTGAAGGGAGGGTCGGCCTTATCGTAAAGCGAAGTGTGGGAAGGCGCGAGGGACGGCGGCGGCGGCGACACGAGCGCGGCCAGCTCGCTCTCCAGCAACGCGACCTGACGCTCCAGCGTGGCGATGCGTGCTTCCTTGGTCTCGAGCACGGCCGTGAGCGTCGCGCCTGCGCTGCCCCCGGGCAACCCGGCCGCGGCCAGCGCTCGCTCCAACTGCATCTGGAGCGCCCGCAGCGTGTCCGCCGTCGCCTTGAGCTCCTGCCAGTCACGCGAGACGGTCAGCCGCCGCCGCCGCCCGCCGCCATCGACGGCGGCCCCGCTCTACATACAACCTGCCTACTCGCCTCGTCTCGCCCCGCTGGGGCTGCGGTGCGCCCGATACGATCGCTAAACCATACGCAGTGTACGTAGTACGTAAACATAACATTCCAATGTCGTGACGACGCAGCCCCAGAAGGCGATAATGAAATTTTTGACTCTAAATGAATACTGAGCTAAATTCCCAATAATTTACACGAGACGGTCTTCGCTAAGGTTCATGTGACGGGGACATAATGAGCTGCTAAACATGCAATGTCGTGATTCGTTTGTGTTTGTGTCGTTTTTAAAAAAATTAGGGTGTTTTGGCCGAATTCAGTTGAATTTGGGTATTTTTTTTTGTGTTGTCGACTGAAATGTGATATAGAGGGAGAAGAAGAAAATGGTAAACTAGTGCTGAGGGAACAAGCTCGAAGTGTCACAGAAAGGCTTTGAAAGACTGTGGAAGTGAAGAGAAAGCGAAACTGATCAGAGTAGATTGAAGCCAAGGACAGAGTCGTCGATCATAGAACATATAACAGGCGTCGCGACAATCACATTCGGCTTAAGAGTCAACAAATGAATGAAATGAAACTATCAAGAGCAACTCTAAGAGAAACAGTGACTGATAAAGGTATCACAAAATAAAACGCCCATGTGGAGTACAATATAAGACATACATAAACATGAGGAAGCAGAGTGACGTGCATAAAAAAACAACTAGGTGCATGAGACACATTCTATTGTACAGAATAGCAAATTTTCCAAGGAACCCTGTCTTTCTCGGTGATGATTTGGAAAATGAGCCAATCTGAGTCGACATGCAACACAGATATCATTCCGCAATTTCTCGATAATTACCTGTTTTTGTGCCATTGCTTGCATTTGTTGAAACATTTGCCTTTCTTCCTCTTTACCTGAAAGTTATTATCCGTTATATTTCTTCGTCCATTAGATAGATAGCTTCTAAAATGTTACTGCGAAGATTTAATACTACTGCCGGTTTTTTAACATTACGTACCCATTCCTTTATTTTGGAGCATTTCAAGTAACTTTTTGATGCTTTCATCTCTTGCTTGCAGAGTTTGCTTCTGGGTTTCGATCCGTAATTCTAATTCCTGTTTTGGAATTTCGAGAGAATTTATTAGAACCTTTATCTTTGTATGTTATTTTATTTTATACGAAACGTACTTTATGAAGATTATCAAATACATAGTGCTATGTTTCATCCTTAATTAGGAGTACTGAATTTATAAAGTTACCTATATCTCCATCCCTCACCTTTATGGTATCTCTTAGTATTGCTATCTCTCTCTGCAGATGTTCATTCTCAGCGTACAAAGCTTCTAATTGTTGTTGTAGTTCAGGAGCGGGTTGGCGCATGCGCAGTCTTAGTTCTTCTTCTAGCTGTCTTACTAGCATTGCTTGTTTCTGTAAACAAAAATCAATAATTTATGTAATTTTTTTAATTTAATCTAGTATTCTTCTGTTTTTATTGAACGAGTAAATCATCTTAAGATGTAACGAACACATCTTATGAAAATTACGACACATTACGTTACGAGGGTAACGTTATCTTGGGGAAGTATAATCCTATATTGGAAAGTTGGAAATATTTTGATTCCTTCGTCGAAATATCCTTACTATGCTTACTTTCACAATGATAAGGTTACCTGGAAATGTGCTATCATAACTATCATAGGTAATAGAGTTATGGCGAACAAAATATGACTCGTTGCCTATTAAAATATTGCAAATCTTACTTATGTGTACTTAAAACATTGAACTTGCCCGTCTCTTAATTGAATCAGAATCTTTTCCCTAATTCAAATATAAAAACGCGTTTTTGTTTTGTTATGATAGATAAGTGTTACAGCTCTTTTCACTAATAAAACCCTACTTATTTAATGCCTTAGAAATACAAGTAACCTTTTCGATAAAATTGTGACACATCGTTTGCTTACTCTTCAGGTACTTAGTTATCAAATTCTTTGTTTAAACAATAAAAATATATTGTTTATTAGCTTACTGTTATTATTTTAAATAAATAGACAAAGATAAATCGATTCAGTCAGTACTTTTTCCTATTCTATCTGTCAACAACCGATAAAATCATAATGATAAAAATCATAAACAAAATTAATTTCAATACGGAAAGTTTGTTGAAATTATTTTCAATTTAAACATTCTACTTTTGACCATTAATCTGAAAACTTAGTTATACAATGAATGTATGACAAATAGCTATTGCTACTGAATTAGCAGGACTCACTCCTGCAATATGCCATTACTAAAAAATGCCATATCGTAGATACTAAACATGAATCATATACCATCAGTATGTTTCGGCATCAGATCATCAAACGCAAATTTATTTTACATTATCCTAGCAAACTTTTTCGATTACTATAAAATTGCTTTGCAACACAAAATCATGGTATCGAGTACTTCAAACATTTTTGGTAGAAATTAATTTTGATTTAATAACCTAGATTTTTTTATTAATTAATTTTTAAACGTATGCATGGGTAATATAAATACACATTGTTATAGATGTTATTTGAAATCGACTTGTACTTGCTTGAATCATATGATTTTATGCAAAATTTGCTACGTTTACGAAAATGATAAATTAAAACCTTTCTTTTTAAAGTTAAACATTTTTTTAAATATTTTAATGAAAGAATAATTCGGTGAGACATTAAATACTTAAACATATACTTTAAACATATTATATATGTTTACAATATTTTTAACGTTAAACATGTCAAGAAGTTGACGTATATATATAATAGATAATAAATAGTAATAAATACGAAATAATGCA
>PDGT01000107.1:567200-652306 GCA_003671415.1 Megathymus violae | reverse complement strand
TTTTACTACAAATGCATGCCTACATTATATTCTACCTTCAAATAAAACATTCGTTACAATCAGGTACCGTCAACATCGAAACCAAATCAGATTATATATTATTATATAATACCCACATAAGTTCACTCTGTATCTTTATCGAGTTAGTAGTTACTGTATTCACAACTATATGAATTTTGACCATTCACTGTGTATGCTAACTGTACGTGTAAAACACAAACATTTATTTGTGCACACTTCTTTCCACCTAGATCTGAAATAATTTTAACAAAAGCAGGACTTCAGAAAAATGAGGACGTTGAATTTTTTCATCGGAACTCTACGGAGATGTCGCTGGAGAATTGGTGAATTGAAAACAGACTCGATAAGAATCTCTTGGAGAATTTTAGTACAACTTTATGGATAACAAGTAACCCGCTCCAAGACGTGGGCATCAGAAAACCAACGCCTTACGTTTAGAAATAGCACCCGCTTTGTGTAAGGAATGTTTTCTTTTTTAGTTCTATGAGTAATAGACATATTAATTTATTATAATAGCTGCAACCTGACCATCATTTATTTCCTATCCCGCGGGAACAGATCCACTTCCCGAGATAGAAAGTATCCTAGATTATGATCCTTATTATAAGCTAAAATGCTAAGTATTATTTAAATCTCTGAAGTGGTTTTACCGTGACGCGTCAGACAGAAAAAAGTTCCAAAATTACTCTCTAAAAACTCTAGTAGGTACTACTATTTTATAATAACATTACTTTATAAATATTTTTTTCATATTTGGAGTCCTCTTTACCATTTTACCTCATCGACACGTATCCCCACACTTTAGTGCCCTTGTTGTTTTGTTATTTTGAGCAGGGTTTACTTGTGTAGAGTAATTTAACAAAACTTGATTCTGTGGATTTTATAAAAGATTTCATTCCGGGTACCGCAGTGTTTTTGTATTTGATGTTTACAGAATACATAACCTATTTGTTGTCACTTGATTCCTCTCCAGATATTTGCTGGCTCGGTGCCACGCGTCGCTCAAAGGATCGTCAGCGGTTTTAATTAAAACACTTGCACCCCTGGGAGCATTTATGGACTCGTTATGAAATAACTTTTGGATATAAAAAAAAATATTAAATTATCACTAGCGTCGAATCCAAAGTTTGTTAAAGGTAGAAACAAGGAAGACGTGAAATTAACAGGCGTACGTGTCATTAATGTCTGTCAAATGACACAAAAATGATAGGAATCACTATGTACTATCTCTTTCTCTCGCATGTTAAGTGTTATGTTAAATGTTTGTCTTCTTTTAGTGTAACTTTTTCGCTTCATTGAATTTCAAACCCCAACGGTGCTAAAGAGGTTAAGTTTCACTTCAAAACTGTAATATAAACTCACCACTAATAAATATTATTTAAAAATAAATTTAAAAAATATATGAAACATTTTATGTTGTCCTCTATATCTGTATTAATTTTATACTGAGAAAGTACAAACATTGTAAGTTTGCGAAGGGCAATCGCCGGGACGCCATCTATATGAAAAAATCTTTTACCGTTTCAAGGCTTACATTGTTCCGCTCGGATATTGGCTATATATTATATAGATAGATATTGGCTATATATTCTATAGCCAATATTAATTATAATTTAACTGTTTATCATTGTTGTTATTCATTAACTGTATGAAAAATTGTGTCAAAAAACCAAATATACTTTTCTCTACAAGTATACTATTGTTACGATTTCGGTATATTTAAGTAATAAGCATCAAATAAGTTAATTAAATTTGTAAATCTCATTTTCTTCCGAATCCATTGCTTTTAATGTGTTTACGAGTCATAAAAGGAGAATTGTAATAAATTCGGTATTGGAAACGTTTCAGGCACTTTTTGTGACTTTTATGATAGTTTTACGTTTGATATCCTAGTCTGGTTTTACGTTCAATCTACTAAAAGTACAACAGTCGACAAAGGCACTACAAGCCGTATAAAAATTACCTACACTATCTATATTGATTTGCAATAAAATCCTATAGACGGTATACATTCTGTATTAAACGACTCCGTAGTCCAGTTGGAAGGGATCTACCTGTTTGCGACAAATGAAATGTTCTTGCAGAAGTACAAGTGTGGGAGCATCTATTTATTCATTTATTTATTATAGAAACTGTTACACAATGTGAATTAAAGTCAATAACGCATCGGTTTTTAATATTAAAAACTAGGAACCCAAGATGATTTGGAAATCAGAACATTTGATCCACCTCGTAAAAATCAATGAATTCATAAAAAAAAAAATTATCCAAACTAAACGTACCTTGTGTTACTCGGGGATAGTGTAGTTTTTTTTATCAGTTCAGTAGGTCCAGAGCACACACCTAATAGATCATTTTAGGGCTTATAATTTATTTTAATAATTTAATAATATTGCGGTCAAAAACAGTGGTACAACAGACAGCTTTACAAAAAGCTATTTCTTCCAGACTACCTTTGGGTAGAGTAATAATTTTAAAAAAGTGCTAAAGGAGTACGTTACAGATAAATACGTAAATAATAAATGTAATAAAAGTAATGTAAGCCATGAAAATATTAACAGTATGTAAGTAAGCCATGAAAATATTAACTTTGCATAACGAGTACACATGTAAGTAAATATGTAAATAAATTGTATGCAGAAAACATATTTCATCAGTTATAAATTTATACGAACATAGAGTATTATAAAAATAATAATTAATCACCAAATACATATGACGATGAGGCAAGAAAATTACATTGTCATTAAAGATGACAGATTACAGGCTAAAAAGGATGAAATGTTGAATAACAAAAATAGGATGAAAGCGGAGTACTCGGAAAAATGTGACGCAAAGGAAAAGCGAGCGGGAAAAAAGAAATTAAAAGAAATTAATCAAGCCGAAGATCACAACGGCTAGACAAGATATTTCTCACCTGTAAAATGGAGTATCACAAGCGTTATATTACAGAACATTACTGTAAAAGTCACTTATAAATTATCGTAATTGCATGTTGTATGTTCTTGTCGGGTTTAATTAATTTCCTTTTAGTTTTGAAGTGAATGGTTAATATCAAACTTGTCGTGTTTTAATTTCTTAGACCTTTAATGAATAAAATGTTACTCGATTACTTATGACGAATATTCTGACCCATACCTTCAATTATTTGTATGGCATTATATAGAAAATTAAAGCAGAATATTAATAAAAAAAAATATTGTAAATGACATTAATCACTGTTCAAAACAAATTCAAATTTTGTGATATTTATTTAAATATTTGCCGTTTATTAACATTAAGATATGCTGTGAATTAACCATATAATTGCTATATGCATATATGTATAACGTTGACCTTATTCTGCCGGAAGGAATGGTTAAGAAAATAAAAAACAAATCGCAGCGTCATTTACTACCGGGTCCAATTGAATCTAAACCATCTAGTCCCTCACTTAAAAACACAAAAATTATCAATCTCGATCCAGCCGCCTAAGAGGAGTAAGTAAGATATCTAAAGATATAAATATAATTTCTGTCACATTATTACGTAGCCAGGCGGAAAAAGATTATTACTTGCAGAATAACGTCTGGATTAAACTGGATTAACTATCGAATCCACGGACCTATAAACTAGAGACCTGCCCCTGCAGCTACATTCGTTATTCAATAAGATGAAACACAAACCCTGGAAATTAGGTTGGTTTTAAAAACACATTGAAACCCTGACAAACCAAGCATAAGAAATATGTTCGTCATATATTAATTATCTTAAAAAAAAATTGAGACAGTTCAAATATGAGTTTTATATGAAGTTCAATGAAACGTAACATGATCAATAGGTTCACGTTTACCCTTTTTACAGTAACTGGAAAAACCGTAAACTACAGTTTGGTGATATTCATTTCGCGTGTTCGCTAATTAATTTTGCAAAGTTGATGACTACAAGAGAAAATTAAAGTTTTTGTTGAAATCAGTTGGAAAAGCTTTTCATTGTAGACTATCAATCAGCTTTTTATGGTGTCTTTATATTTATAACGACAATCCTGTTGCCCAGTCCGTCGTGACCTTGTCAGTCGAGGGGTCCCGGATTAGATTCCTTCGACAGACATTTCTGTGACAGATAAATGTTTGCTCGCGGGTTTCTATTTCGTGGATGTCCAAGCTACATGCGAGATATACAATCCTAGTGCGAGGAACGAGTGTGTGAACGACAATCTACTATTTTTTTTACGAGAACAGAGCAGGGGGCTCCATCCATCCTTGAGTCCAAGCCAACCCGCTCGTGGAGCACGCTGCTGAACGGACGAGGCTATGGCAAACGATCCCTCCTGTTGGTGATCGCTGGGGTCTGTACCACCCGGTTTAATCTCGCGTTACTTGCATGGCAGCTGTGTTTTGTCCGACTGGCTAACTACCGTTCTAAATGTGTCATACGTATTTTGATCGCAGTGTCGGGGAGTCAGCAGGTAATAATAATACAGTAGTAATAATAATAGTAGTAAAATATGCAGTTTTGCCTGAATATTAATGTTCAGTTCTAAGAAAAGAATTTACACGGCAATCCATCGATTCTGATTCGGTTTCAGCGTGGGGTTTCCTAAAACCTATTCGAAAGTCGTTACACTTACTCAAATTGCGAAGTATCGATCAGTTTTAATCGATTTTAATAAACCGCATCTTTTATTGTGAGACAATTAGATTGGCCGAATTAATTCAATAGCAGTGTTCGTCGGGTTCTTGAAAGTGTAGACTCATCGAGATTCAATAAATTGTAATGACACATACATCGCCGTCGCGTCGTCTTTGCGACATCGAGACGACACGCCTTATATTATATTGATTAATTATACAATCACGATATTATACGGATCACTTACCTACGCCGCTGATATAATGATGGAATATTTGAAAGGATGTTCCATCGCTTTCGATACGGACATTTTGGAGTTTGCACTAATAGAAGGGAGCGTTATAAAATAGGTATAATGTAAGTGACATATATGGATGCGTATGTTTACTTTGTTATTGTTATATGTTGATTTAAAAAAGTGTTGAGGAGTTTCTTTCGCTGTAACTTCTCCTCAATGTTACATTTGGTCCCGTCAAATTTTAATAGTATTGATATATCATATCTATAGCTGACTACTGAACTCTGGGCCACATTTTCTCAATCGTGATCATAAACAGGAACTGCACTTCAAACTGAACCCGAAGGTTTTCTTAATTCATATGAATTGTAGCGGAGCATAAAAATTAGACAAAATGAAATATGAAGATTGAAAAATAAGCAAAATTATTTTATGTAACCTTAGCGACTACCTACATTAATTTATGCTTTCATAGCTACAGATTATGCAATCGTATCGGAGTGCCCGTGACATCATATCTTTATCTAATGAACGTGGGTGGCAGCGAACGATACTGCTATGCCGCGGGACAGATGTACTCGTTGTCGTTTATACTGAACCACAGAGTAATAACAAGTCGTTATATGAACAGAAAATTCCGCTGGATAAAATCCATTTCCATGGGAATGAAAACTATAACAGATAATACACTTACTAAATTCCAAATATACCAAGTAACTATTGTTCAATGGTGTAAGTATAGTATGTGTACAGACAGACATATGAACAAAAACGTAGGTTTACCCTGCTATATCGAAAACAAAATACTTCCGTTAACGTTTCCAAAATTATTCGATAAACAGGTTCGATCGGTCCGTAGTTTATTATTAGTATTAGTAGCCCATCCCGACTTCATTCGAGTTGAACAATCGATATTATTTCGATTCCAGAGATTAACCCTCTGCATACACAGAAACTCACAAAATTCGCACTTTCTTTTTATAATATTAACATAAATAGAAGACGACTTTTGGAGTGTGTGAAATATTGGAATCCCAGTCCACGAAGCTGGAGATCGAATTTGAAATCAACAGACTTTATATATAAACATTATTCTTTGTTCCAACGTAAGGTAGCGTGAGGGAGTATTACGTCAGGTTCGTATAGCGCTGATTCCGACAACCTACTAATGACACAATCGATGACACAATAAAGGCTTTGAAAATATGTTAACGCGTTGCTATAGAACAACCAATATTTTTTATACATAAAGAACTAATAGATTATTAACTAGAGATTATGGCTGTAATGCCTCTCATTGTGACCCGAGCCCACCAGTGGGACAATTAGGAGTTGTAATTAGAAGTAATATTTGAAATCATATCTAATCGTGTTAGCGTATGCTTAAAAATAAAATTAAAATAAAATATCAACCACTCATAGCCACTTAACGTTCGCACACTATGAGACTGATGATCAAATAAAATACCTCCAAGGAGCGCTGAAGAGTTCAATGAATGGACAATACAACAACATAATCATGATTTTAAACTTATATTGTACATTTTAACTGTAACAGGTACTCACGATTTACCACGATTACGAGATATCGGTAAAATACAAAAGTAAAATACAAAAATCGTGGGTGCTGGTTACAGTTAAAATGAATGGACAGTAGAAGAAAAGATTCGAAATATATATAAAAAATCTCAACTTTTATGAAAGTAATAGTTATAGATTTCTCGAAACAAATTCGTGAATTCGTCGCATCTTGCAACATTTTCAATGAAGTAGATTTAAGTTGTATTACAATAATGTTAAATTGGTACTTTAAAATGTAATAAGTTTTACTTTGTTTCTTTGAATTTGATGCAATTAAGCAATGTAATTATTATCCTTTTGCTAAGACTATTCATTAAAGCAGAAACGACACGTGAATGTCAACGTATGTCACAAGTCTACTCCACTCCTCTTAGTTCGTTCTCCCGGAAACAACGTGCAACGGAAACAACCAAAACACTTCATACTGATATTACAACTCATGTTTAACACACAACAAAGTTTACAGATACTTATGTTGTTGACTGTACGGTATAAATCAAACGAATATGTCGACTCTGCATTGGAGGAAAACAATGGAAAATCTTTGTGTTCCATACATACATACATAGCTGTAGAACGGGAAATGAGCGTGAGTCAGCAGAACGTAATAGTAACGAGTCGGAGTGATTTCCCCGTTTTTATCCTTGGATTGTTTTTAACAAACATGCGCTGAAATTACACGAACGTAATGTTATGTAAGGGTAAATTTTGTATCATCGGTGTTGCCAGGTGGGTAGGTCGCAGATGCGCTGTCTGATAAAAGGCAGATTATCTTAGGAATTTTGTAACTAACTACGCGTTACCAGGCAAGAAAAAACCGCGGAACTCATTTGCTAACAAACATAAATATATTAATAAACGTTCGCACACTCACATCCGTTTACTAGGATTTGCGAAGCTTTACGAAGCTTTCTTTCAAGCAGCCAGCCAACGAGAACATACACATGTCAATCACGCAGTTGCGTGTAGAGTCCTAAGATGCCCTACCCATTACGAGATCTTATGCCTCAAATAATCAATGGTGCTATTTCTTCCGACGATTACGGCAATGGATCTAAGTAATATCTTATAATGTAATAATAATATTCCGCGCTCTGTGACCACAGTAATCGCACCCCAAGCGACCCTTTGCGTTCCCTTTGCCTTGCTTCCTGCTCCATTTTGACAAATCGATACTTCAAGGCCCGCGGCGTCTATCCAAATCAAACATTTATACGATGCGTGGTAGGATGGTTAGATTTCGGATTGAATTAATTATTACATGGACATACTTAACAGTTGTCGAGTTATGTTATTGTACGAAATATTTGTTGATGCAGACTAGTACGGACCCTATTAAGAAACCAGATTTTGCAAACTTTCCAACAAAGATATACCATCTACTTAACCATGGAATTTGGTACAAATTTCAAATAATAATAATTATTATTATTATAAAGCTATGGTATATGTATATGGTATATAATTATTGTCTTGGTGCGGAAATCATTTTGCTTTCATTCTTTCTTACTGTAAAAGCGTCATAATTTACATTTAGTTACAAATAATGTTTGAACCTAAGACAATATAAAATTTTCATATTGCTTCCCGGAGGTTTGATACAAATCTTTGAATTAACGTAAGATTTTGTGTTTACAAATTGCAATTAACAACCCTAGGGTTAAGAATGATGCTGCCAGTTCTGAGATATTTAGACATAGGAATTCTCTGAAATATAGCATAACAGATATTGTGACAAAAATACGTACTACCTACTTAGTTTTCCAAAAGTTTCAGGTATATATCACCCTATGAACGCAGTGCGTACAATGTCATGCGCGTGTTTCAGCTATCTCACATAGTTAAAAGCTTACGCCGAGGAAGCTTGCTTAGAAAGGCCCTATTCACTTTTCTTCAGGAATGAATAACTGCAGTTAGTGCGAGCGAAGAAACTTGCGTCAGACTTGTTTATTGTCGTTCACGTGCATACCCATATACCATGGGGCATGCATCCAGGATGTGCATATACCAAACAAATTTGCTTCTGGTTGTTACTTGCAAACTTTCTACCCATACTAATAAATTGTAGAGCTGTCCTTAGGCGTTAAGTATTGTCCATTTGAACAAGCCCTCATTTTTTTATGTCATATTGAA
Organism: Megathymus violae; assembly: GCA_003671415.1. Lineage (NCBI taxonomy): Eukaryota > Metazoa > Arthropoda > Insecta > Lepidoptera > Hesperiidae > Megathymus > Megathymus violae. Next base: position 643,722 of record PDGT01000107.1, on the reverse strand, counting down.
CCTCACAAATTTTTCTTAACAAAAAAGAGAAGTAAAAAATAAACGGTGACCCTATGACTCTATGGTAGATATGAAGAAATGCTCATAGTAACCTGGTAATAACAACAGGAGGTTATAAAAACTTTGAGGACTACCTGCAGAAAAAGAAGGACCTTTGGTACCCTAATATCTCAGTAACTCACTAACTTATAAATAGCCTATTCACTCTCCTCTTGAAGACTCCCACATCGTAAGTAGCCGGGACATCAACGCGGGTAAGTTATTCCCGTCCTTTGCCGTGCGCACAATGAATGAAGACGCAAAGCGTGTCGTCCGTGCAGGTGGTACGTTCACTACGTAAGGTGGATACCTGCCGTACGTTGAGTTGTCCGATGGAGGAACGGCGATGGGGGAATTAATTGGAACAATCCCTGTGCACACTCTCCAAAATGTACCCTATAGAAGACCGAGAGCCTGGCAACCCGGACCCTGTGCTCAAGGCTTTGCAGATTGGTTTCAACCAGATCTGGGTCACCATTGAGCCTCTTTGCACGCATCTCCGTCAACGCATATAGATGACTTTTGGCGGCACCACCCAGATGTGACAACAGTACTCCACACTTGGTCGAACCTGAGCTTTATACAAGGTTCAAAGCTGATTCGGTGTGAAGTACCGCCTACCTTCGCAAGGACCCCCAGTTTTCTTGCAGCCACTTCAGCCTTAGACTCGATGAACCGACCAAAATTGGGGTTCAACGAAATTTCAACTCCCAACAATTGAAGATGATCAGTGCATTCCAAGGATACATTCTGAAAAGTAGGAGCCAAGGTGAACGTAATGATAAATATGACGGAGCATCTATTTCCTTCGTTAAATAGTATCTTTGAATTATTTGAACGAGGATAGGAACTCTAGCGGAACGTTTAAAATAAAATTACAGTTCAAAAAAATCTAAAGAAATACGCTTTCGTAGCGAATGAACTAAACAATTTAAAATAATGTTAAAATATACAGTTAGTGATGAAGTGAAAGAGAAAGAAAAAGAGAGAGGGAATTTCCTTCAATTCTGTATACTATAATTTTTGAACATATTCAAAATAAGATAAACTTACTAACAGAAAAGTTAGCTTTAACGTAATAAAGCGTGAGGTGATTTCAATAACTGATATCCAAATATAAGTCGAATTATTACTAAAGAATACCCGACAATGTTTACAATGTATCACTTTTCAGCCGTCATATAACCTATTATGACGACAATTTTGTTTTTGTGACAGATTAATGAGAAAATCACACTTTAAGTATGAAACTATTGTATCGTCATCGGTTCTCTATATGTATGTATGCAAAATTTTAAACGATTTGGACATAACATGTAATTCAAAGATTCCGTTACATTCATACATACATAGATAGATACATACATACAAGTCAAGCTAATATAAAGCGTATAAAAGCAACGCCAATGTCAAACCCGGATAGCACCCTTCTTTCCTTAGCACCCTTCTTTCCCTAGCATCCTTCTTTCCTTAAAGAAGGGTCGCATCCGATGAAGGCTTAGAGGTCGCACGGCCAAAGCCACTTTAGGTTGGTGTTTAGTGGGTAAGAGTCCCACATTACCAGCGCGGCCGGGGCGCTGGTATGCATGTAGCATTCACCATCCTCCTCTACCCGGCAGTATTGCACGGAACGTGGCGGGCGAATGTTATGTAGACGGATCGCCTACGTCCTAAATTAGATTCCGGTCTAATCTACTCAAAGTTGAATATTTTCGTGACTGTGAGAAAGACATGATTATTATTATTACACTTTATTCCGTCGGGTATGACCTACAGATTTATTCCGTCGGCTTACAATTAAATTCCCGCGCCGTTACAATGAGTGCATTCGAAGATGAAACTGATATTGGCATGCGGTCCCTAGTGCCTTTAAATATTTAAAATACTTAGAAAAACGATAAGTTGCAACGGGGAATAATTCGTTATTCTAAAAGTTTGAACATCGATTCGGCCCTAATCACATAAGTGCATCTCTTAGCTGCCTGATTTTTATTTTAAAGATAAGTCATATTAATATAAGCTATAGTCAACATCCCCATTACACAGTGAGACTTCCAGCAGGAAGCCATTCGACCGTGTTTGACCAGTAATTTCAACCGAATTCCATATTGTGTACTGCAAGTTATTTATTGCCCTTTGTATTACACCGGTCGCCATATTTCAAATATATTTTGGATACTGTATGTTGTAAATCACGGGATTGTATATTTGTAGATAAGTGTGTAGTGTCAGTGTTGTGATGGACGCTCGTATTTCTATATTTTTACGGTAACAGACGGCAAACCAGCTGATATACTACGTAATGGGGTAGGTACCACATAATAATGGTGAGTGATCACCGACACTTATTTGTAGCAACAGAGGCATTCACCTAGCCTAGAAAATAAAACCCATTATAGATATTCTCTTTCACGATGACGGTTTGATCTTGGTTGTTGTTAGCCGTGCACATACACGTTGCTTTCGTGTGTGTAACCTCAGTGGGAGTGCTCAGTCTGGTCACGATCACAACTATTTGCGACGCGGTCCGAGCCACTAGTGTTTTAGATCTACGCAAGATATCTACAAGAAGTACCGTCAGCGATGCAACTAAACGCAGAATGACGAATACGAATCTTGAGCAAAATACGACTGACACGGAAAAACTGATCAATGAAAGCTTGAACAAAGTTACTGACGGAACGTGGCACAAAATCTGTAGCATGTCAAAAAATTGTAAAACTTCAAACACCTGGATTTTGACTTCGTGATCAATCTGCAAAATGATTGCGATGACAGCAAATAAGAAAATATATAATACCAACAATTATGTATTTTGCACATAAACTTTATATACTTTACGCTAGAACGCTAGCTTGATTGTTCTTGATTTGACAGTGATTAAAAATAATGAATTATTATGCCCACTTTGTGTTTTTTACATAATAATAATGTATTATAACCAACTCCTACTGGTCTTGTTCCTATAAAGCAACTTTTTAAATAAAAGGTTAATAAACATTCTAACAGCTTAATATCATTGAACTTCGTATTAAAAATAAATTTAAAATGCATATTTAATTTCTTTGCTAACGCTCCTTCAATTTATATCATATATCTATACTAATAATAAAATTCTAACTGATCGCTTTCTGTACATGAACGATATATGAGAAAAAACATTATTACGGGCCTTTATTAACGTAATTTTTGTCTGTTTGTCTGTGCGTTTGTTCCCGCTAATCTCAGAAACGGCTTAACCGATTTCGTTCTGGTTTTCACTAATGTATTGCAGTAAGCGTCACTTAATACTTAAAGTTCGTTTCATTGTATTCCGTCCATAAATAAAAAAGTTATGAATTAATATATATATTTCTAATTCACACAACGACAAAAACCCAGAAAAAGCAGATGCTAGCTTTAAGAGTAAGGTAGTTTTTGCGAAGCGAAGCGAGGGCATTTGCTAGTATCAAACATGTACAACGTATGTTAATTAAAACAATAGTAAAGACTAACTACATGCTATATACATAAGAGTGTTTGCGTCCAAGTTTGTGTTGTGTGCTCGCGTCAGTTGGCATAATAATTTATTAGTATAAAGACCCATTTTTTGAAAAATATCAGGCGCTATACATGTAATTTGTGGTTGGTGCAATTCACCTTATTCGCAATTCGTCCAGTAATTCACATGCCTAAGACCTTACCAGGAGTGATGAGAGCATTGCAAAAGGTCGTTAATGCTTTTGTAGCGACCCTACATTTGTACATTGATTGCAAATGAGCAACCCTATTTTTGGTTACCATAACATTATGCATGATAATATATCTACATTCATATTTCTGACGCCTCTGTATAAAAAATATTTTCATCATATTTGGAGTCTTATCAAAAGTCTTACCTCATCGACACGCAGCCCAACATTATTATTACTTTCAAGTACTAGAAGCCAATACACTAATATTGAGTAAGGACAGTTCATATGTCATATGTGTCACAGCATAGTTATAATAACCAATATTATAATTATAATCCATCCATCCTGGCAAGCTACCTCCAAAAATTTCGAAACATCATTGATATAAATTACAAGTTACAAACTAGTACGGCGGCAAAGTACATTTAAACAACTATGAGCTACCTCTGTTTCGGGAATTTCACTTATTGATTCGTCCATGTACTATTCTAGATTCTCAGTGCACTGCAGAACTTAGCGAAGAAACTGCACGTTGAACATTGCAAAGCCAGGAACAAACAGTCATGCTTGTTAAAAGTTATCAGAGCTTACGGACAATGATGTTCTTGCAAGCAAGTTTATGTGTCGAATTGAACACCCTTAGTTGGAACGAGAATGTTTAGTAGTAATAAGTATCGAAGGCTATATGACAAATATAGGTAGTTACAATATTTTTTTTGTTTTGCGAGTATATTACATATTGGTAAACCTCGCTTCGCTTCAGAAAAATTACGCTTTACTTTAAGCAACATCACCTGCATTGCTTTAGAACTGGGTTTTTCTACTTCTGTGAATATATGTCTATTAATTAATAAAATTTTTATTTATGGATAGATTGATATGAAACGAACATTGAATTTTAATTACTTTTGATTTATTATCAATTAATTAGTAACTTGAATTAGTAACTTTGATTCAACTAACAGCTATTGTTTTGGATTCTATTGCATTAATAAAGGCCAATGATACTAGTCTTTCTTATATATCCTTCATGTACAGAATGCGATCACTTAAAATATTATTATATATATAGAATATAGATAATAAATAAATAAAATATGGTATTGTAGTTTCAATACTGGTTTCTCGCACAATGGCGTGGTGGAGTCGAATTCTGCATGTACAGCTAATTTTTCAAAGGTATGGACGTATTAGAAATTAGTTCCACCATAATTAGACTTTAGTTTTTTAATAAGTGTTTTCAATATTTTGTTATTGATAAAGCTAAAGCTCGTCAATAGTGACCAAACAAAAAAAAAATGGTTGAAAATAACAAATAGTTTAACAAATAAACTGACATTAATTTGATGGAGGTGAGTTTCTTGGTTTCATCTCCTATTTTTCACCTTTAGATTTGGTATTTTTTTCTTCAAATTCAATTAAGACCAAACGGGAAGTATATGTATACCCTTTCAAACCAAAAAAGGATATTTCCAAATCAGTTAATAAATGACGGAGTTCTGAAGAGACAAATATAAAAAAATACAAACGAATTAATTCAGAACTTTTTTTTGAACTCGGTTAAAAAATAAATAATAAATAAACGTTTACACACTCACACCCCGGCACTAGGATTCCTTGCGTTGCAGGTGGCATGGATAAACACAAATATGACATTACAAACATCCATGACTTGAGAACAAACATTTATTTATGTATCACATAAATGTCTGCCCCGGCCGGGAATCGAACCCGGGACCCCTCGCTCGGCACGCAGGGTCATTACCAACTGGGTTATGAGGTTGTAAAAGAAAGGAGACAAAGGTAAAAAAAATTGTTTATATTGTATGATCGAATCTGTGCCTGGGGTATATAAAATTAATTTAATATGGAAGTTCTATTAAAAAATATGTATAAAATTATATGTTTCTAGCTATTTTAATAAAAATATCTTTCTATTTCACATGTATGAGAAAGCTGCGCACATACAGAATAAAAGTAGTCAAAAATTGACTTTATAGAAAGACTGGTGACAATTAATAATAATTGATTAAACTGTGTTAAGAAGCAAAGCGAGTTACTAATGTGCCCTTAATTGTGGGCATAATGGAATTCGTTTAATATTTACATAGGTAACTGCAGAAGCTGGTCAACTTTTCATGCTCTGTCTCTGATCACCTTAATCTATGTATATACGTGTGCTGCATTGCCATATAGATAATAAACAACAGGAGTGAAAGACATTGTTGTAAATTGTATCTCTGACATTGTGCGTGGCGAAACAACCAAGAGGACTCCCTGTGCTCGGTGTCATTAAAACCCAAATGTGAAGTATCTCTCACGGGACGCGACAGCACCAATACCTGCGCATGCTTGCACGAGGAATTCTATTTCTAAACTTTGCGCCCTGAGCGAATATAATTGGATTGGATACTTACACAATAGTCAAAATGAAATACAGAAATAACGTTTAAAAACCCATTAGAAGATGTTCAAAAATAAATGTTGTTGTGTTGAAAAAACGGTAAACTTCAAATCGCAGATAGGTGTTATAGAGTTTTGTACTACGTATCGTATTACGAAAACTGACAATTTACTATATAAATGTAAGCAATTAAGATATTAGGTGCTATTGGTGTGTACATGATTTTGGTTAGATTGCAAGTTGCTCGCGATGAAATCCGACGCATATTGATTTCAGGTAACATGCTGATTACCCTGGTAATAAATATGTGATTGTGTAAACCGGCCCTATGCATAAAATTTCATCAGACTTTACAGAACATTGTGTCCTCGCTTTTATGATTCGTTTTAGAGACCGCGGCTTTCATTTGAAGTGGAAAATATTTCAGGATTTTAATATCAGGTACGTACACACGTTAGACTGTGTGTTGATTTAAACGTTCGCAGAGAATACAATAGAAGCATTGTATATGATACCAGAAAATCGGAATAATAGCGAGGAATGCTCTGAACATTTATGTGGACTATGTTTAAACAATTAGGGTAGTAGATCGAACCGTGGAAAAATAACCATACAGAACCAGAGAGGTGGAATGCGACAATTATATATACGACACGATACTCGTAATGGTCGGAACGATGGAGCATACTGCCCATGTCCGGAGCGGTGGAACCCAAGTGCGAGGTGAATCACTGAGGTGGTCACTATAAAATCACGACTTTATTATTATAAAATGGAATTATAAGGAAGAACCTCATGGTAAAATGTTCGTTTTAAATCGCCTCTCTGCGCTGCGAGTGACTAGCGGCCGGTTTGGCAGTTCAGCAGTTCTTCGCGTAGTGCGGTCGCGCACCTCGTTTCATTTATCACGCGTATGCATCATGATTTTGGGAACACAGAGCAGCCTGGGTCTTCTTCTTAATGTAAGTAAATCGTTACATACCCCATTTTTTGGGCCAGTCGATAAAGTGCCGTTTTGTCGTCACCGCTCCGCGAACGCTACCAAAGTAATTGCTTTATTTTCGTCTGTCAGTATTTTAAAGCGCTTTTTCAACAACTAAGCATACTGTGGGGTGCGAGTCGTCATAAACGGGAAGCGATTTACATACTGCAAACGGGAAAGATTGACAAACAGTCAATCAAAATAATACAAATATCGTGGACTAACGACATGTAGAATTTGAAGAACCCTACGTTCCACATGTTAATCATACCCTGAATATAAATCCATGTGACCGAACTGCTGCTAAAAATTTGGATAGACTTACAATAATTATTCGACTATACATCAATAATTAGAAGAAAATCAAGAAAAAAACATCGCACTACAAATCAATCAACCACGAGAACCTACTACTGAATCTCATGTATCCAATGTGGATTATAAACAACTTCAAACTCTCGATGAACTTTTATCTAACGAATATGCCGGGTATGGTTCGTTTTTTCTGACGTAAACGATGACTCCAATTAAAACCTATATGACATGACTGAAACAATTCGCTTACCATCGACCTCGAAACCCATTAGCAGTAATATGTTGGATATTACTATAGATGAATATCAGCCACTATCGGAATATTGAGTAAGAAATGTAGAAATGTAAAAATAAAATATAAGATAGGGAAAAGATGTATCACTTTAAAATGTACCAGGAGTAAATCGTAGAGAAAATTTAAAAAGTGTCACTGCTAATAGGATCACTAAATATAAAACAAATAATTTAGAGACAATGAAATGTCTCATTTATTTACTTGAAAAAAAAAAAACAAACGTACATTCATTAACATACGTGCTGCCAGTTCCACTCATAGCGCAAACTGATTCCAAACCATTGGATACAGTAAACATTATGGCAACTCTAACCAAGTAGCCTAGCTCGTAGAATAAATAGTAAGTCAATGAGTTTTGTTGTCTTTTACCGAGACTTATCCTGTTAACGAACCAATTGAAATACTCAATAATGGTGACTATTCTTGAGAACTGCGCATAACAGCCAGGACTCTATAGTTTTGTCCAATTCAGAATATTGATATTTGAACAGAATTTATAAAACGCCCTTAGACGTTACACAATCGCTGGACCAGTCCAGTGGCGATGGTACAAAAATAACCAAATTTATTCGACTGAGAACCGGGATGAAGTAACCGAAAGTGCCCCTGAAATTGTATATACAGATTTTGAGTCTTCAGAAGAAGAATATATGGTTCCTACAACAGACTAAAACAATGATTGGATTACATTGAACGTTGACATATTAAAAAATCCAGCACACACGTGTAATGTGTGTCTTATTGTAAACATTGAAAAGTCAAAGTTCTTGTTTAATTACTTTGGTTTAAACATTTGGTTTAACATGTTACAAAATGTATGTTCAATCGCCTTGATTGTTAATAAATTTGCAGCTCAAATTGCTATCATTAGAATAAAGAAACGCTGAGTCACTAGATGATAAGAAACAATATGAAAAATTTTTTTTAGGGAATTATGTAGAAAATAAGATATATTTATACAAAAAAGAAGAACAATAACAGTAAAACGAAAAAAGGACTAAGTTATGTAGGTTATCTATATTATGATATTTGAAGTGTGAACTAAAAAAAGTTTATTAAATTGTATATTTTAGTTTAATTTAGGCCCCTGCGGTGAATTAGGTACCGAATATGCTGGCAGCATTTCAGCACAGTATAACTAATGCTTATACGCTGAACGAGGGATCTTCATTTTCTTTCTTTATATGTGTATACACTTTGAGGTACAATGAAATCTAACAAAGTTACTATATTGTAACTCAAAATCCGTAAAGATAAACGTTAATCATTGTTTCAGATATACACAGATGAAATAGGTCTTGAGATATATTTTACAAGTAAATTTATATTATATTTATAATCCCCGTTAAGTCTTTCCTTAGTTCGATCCCGTCTAATTAATTTAAATGCGCGCTGGGAATGCGCTACGTTCACCGGTACATAGGCAGCCCGGACTATTTCAATAAGTCGATGACAACGCTCTCGGGACGGCTTCGTATTATCAAAATTGCAGGCTACAGAAAATAGAACAAGTTGGATTTATAACCATTTCAAACTTAGGCATTCAATTAATGAATCGCAGTTCTGTATATAAAAATGACTTTGGCGTGAGCTATCTGTTTAGAATATATGAAACCTTGGGCGATCTTATATTTAAGTTCACTTATCCTGCACGTGGACCAGTTGAACACACGAATCTCCTACAGGAGTAATGAAAGAGGAATTTAAATCAAATCAGCTGTGGGTTACCAAACAAAAGCATAAAAATCGATATTATATTTTTCTTGTATCGGTGGCAATATTTGCAGCTGCGTTGTTGGTTGATAACGTACCAGTGATATTTCTGGTATTGTCGATGTGTGTAAATGGTTATGCTTTCCATACTATTACTGTGTTAGCTAATATTTGGACCTGCTCGTGAAATATTTTAATAAAATAAATATTATTATTGTTTTGTTTTTATTTCACGTTTATTTACAACCATTTGATTATATTATAATATATTGAATTGTGATTAGGGCGTCTGTTGTACCCTAAACTTTATTATTTAGGATACGATAAGATTTTTTGTTATAATTATTTTTTCTTATTAAATAAATCGTATGTCTATTTACATGAAACGTTATAATTGAATGCGGGAAACTCAATGTTAAAAAAGGGGTACTCAAGGACTACGTTAAGAAATATGGCGCCTAAAGCAAAATGGCGTCGACCTGTCAAGTGTTTTGCCGCGAAAATGGGACTTTATTTTTTCAGCATCGCATCGAGTGTATGTAGCGTGCGTGCAGCATGTAATGTCGTTTGAGGTATTTTAACGCTCTCGACTATAAAGAGCGTTCATTGTGGAAAAGTATAATTTTTAATATTCATGATAAACTGATTTATGTCATAGCTTGGAATAGTTGTGAACTAGTTATAATAGCAGAGATTTATTATGATGTAAATCAATGTGTCTATGCAAGTATGAAACTCAAAGTAAAATGTTTCTTTAGAAAACGTTATAGGCAGAGATAAAATATATATATTTTTATCATTAAACTTTAACGACTGGTATCTGACGACATCAACCGGGACGTGCCCTCACAAAATTTTACCAAAACCACATATCCCACCACCGACCAGATATACAATTGCTTAACCCAGTCGATCACTTAATCCGACAGAAGTCGTTGAGCTCTTCCTTTATTAAAAATATTCAGCAATTATGTACCGTTAACGTTTTAATATTAATTAGCGCCAATCATCAGAACACCTCTCTGTCGATTGATTCCGGAGATTTCATTTGTATTATGAAAGCAACACGAACAGTGAGACTGATATTTAAGAACCTATATTAATGAATTTTTACAATCATTATTCAATAGGTATAATATTATTAGAGTTGAAAAACGCATTTTTATCAAAAAGCAACGTAAAAGAGAACTATAATACATCGAAAGAATCACCTCAGTGGTTTTTTGTACGTTCAGTTATTTTCATTTTACTCTTCAGTAATTCGTCTTTCTATTAATCTGAAAGTGCTAAGCAGAACAAAAGTCAGTTTCCCTTTGATGATTGACCTCCAGAAGTCCTTTGTTAGATTCCATAGACTACTTTGTCTACGGAAATTCTCTTTTTCATCTGTGGAAAAAAGCTGTCGTGATTGGTACAATGTCTTCATTGTTTGGTTTGTATAATCTACATCATCAGTTCGTTTATATCTATCCAGACTTTTACATGAATGAATAAATGATTCATTTTAATTCAGTGTCACATGTCTATGATATGACATGTCTATGATGAAATCATATGTCTTTTTAATCAAACAAATATACATAAACTTTTAAATGGACAAATTGATTCTCCTGACATCTTATCGGAAATCAACTTCTGCGTGCCATGAAATCAGCCTAGGTTTGGGAAATTTCAACTTTTATAAATAAACGGGCATGATCTAATTTGGAATTTTGAAATTTTGTTTGACAAACACTATCATAGTTATTTTAAGACGAATTTCATTGCAAAATTTATGTATTAGTTATTACATTTTGTTTGATTCTTTTCAATGTAAGACGTTTTAGATTACGTTTTTGTTTCTTATCTTTAATTTGATGCCGTAACGTGTTTTATTACAAAGTTATTTACACCTGTAACTGAGGTAACACTTATATATTTGAATCAGTACATGTTTTAAGTTATTGTTTTTGGTGTTTATCTTGTTGGTGTAACTTATTAAATAGATAAATAAATTTTGAGGTATGATAATAGATGGATCAGATATTTTTTAATATGTCAAAAGAGCAGTTTTTTTAGTATAGATATTTAATACGATTGTTTAATAAATTAATTATTAGAATCAAGTTTTCGAATAGAAATTATCAGTACCGTCATAAAGATTTACCTAAAACCGAAATAAAATAATTGTTTAGTTATTTGTTACTAATTATATCATTACTAATAATAATAAACATGATGGTTATTATAAAGAAAATTACTTCTATGATACGAATTGTAACTTTAATTATCATAAATTATTTTTCTTTGGTTCAGCGAGTTGGAACTACAATTCAATCATATAAATCCAGGTAACGGTCAATTACATCTATCGAATCCAGGGACACGATATGTTTGTTTCAAACTATTAGTGCGTAAAATATTCCTGACCTCAAGGCTTACGTAACGTCATGCATGGATGTAAGGGGCGTCTAATACAAGACTGGAGAGATTTTTATATAAAGTGTTACGAATTTTGTTTAAAACGCCACAACACATCGACAGTTCGGTTAAAACAACTTTGTTCATTCATCCGTTCAGTCAAATTAAGACTCTTCGTATACGCAAAATACCACGTGCATTTTCATGTATTTTTTCTATTACCTTTAAGTAACGTGTTTTAATTTGATGCAGAATAGGTGAGAGAACTCCGGCCACTTTTAGTTAAAAACATATATTTTAAATGTAGAAAATGTATCTTTTCGTTCATTCATATATTTTTCTTCTTTTCCGTAATTTATTAATCTGTTCTTCTTTCGCATTATCCATAGAACGGTTACCATGTATCATTTATCAACATGAATTTAAGCGCAATCGACATGTTTGAGAAATTAAAAAAGAAATCGCAGTTTCGCGACTGTTGCGTCAAGAAACGTGTTAACGACGTGAAAAAATATGAATATCAAATAAAGTATGAAAAAGCACATATTGCATTTGAGTCGGGAACCTTTCTCATTTACATGAGCCTTCATTACCTTCGAGCGAGGAAAATGTGGCAATGTTCATCAGCAAACTCACTGAAGGGCCGTAACAAGATTACGTCTTATGACTTCAATAGAAGTAATTAATCTTAGATTTATCAATAGAATCCAGAAACGAAGAATTAGTTTGTAGGTTAGCTGTTTTACAATTGACTAAAATAATCGTGAAACGTAGGAAAGATATTTTTTTCACTTTGAAAAGTTATCTGATGTCCTTTACGCGATCGAAGTACCATCAATGCTAAATGCATGTCAACAGTGTTCACTGCTATGAGCAACAAGCAGTCAAACACGGATTCCGAGAGCTAGTACCGAACAATGAAACCGCGCACGCGCTGTGAGTGCTCCAATACTGGGATATTGGCCGCTACAGCTGTTAAAATTTTGCGTCGCCCATCATGGTTTGGTATCAAGTAGTAGAAAAGGTGTCTGAAGTGGACTAGAAACATTGATTTTAAATAAATGCAGGGAAACGTTTGTATAATAAATATTTAACAATTAAGTTTTATAAAACTTTATTTTTTACTTTTATAAAACTTAGTATCTTCCACAATGTCACATAATAAAGTCGTATTATATTGCATTCCAAAATGCATGAGTACCTACTGTTGGTTTTAAACAGAGACATTAATGGGTTTACCGTTAATGGGTTCTTGAAAGTTATTCTTACATATTTCCTCTTAGTTATTTTTTAAAATGTTTACACGTGCAGTTATTCATGGATCAAAGGTAAAGCTGAGTCGGTCGTAAAAAATACTGTTACCATAAAGCTGTCAGCAATGTTATTACCAATAGGGTGTTATTATCTGTTACTACAACAATATTATTTAAGCGACAGTAAAATTTTCTAGCCAAGTGTTGTTTTAGTGAACAAAATAACTATACATTGTGTGTCTGGTCACCTACTAGCGATAATTTAAGATATGGAGGAACAAATAGATTTGGGCAGAACATAACATTTGCAACCAATAAAAAACTAATATATAAAAATTTTATGCCGCAGCAAAAAATAGTTTATACTTCTAACATTAACAAAATACGTGGTTATCGGGATAGCTTTGGTCAAATTCTGTGACACACAATTCTGCTTCAGATTGAATTGCGTCAGAGGAAAAAGAATCTCAAAATAAGATATGAAAACCTAAACGTTTACACAGTTACATCCCGCACTAGGATACTCGTGTTGCGGGTGGCATTGACATACACAAACATGACATCACAAATACCCACGAACCGAGAACAAACATTTATCTGTCACATAAATGTCTGCCCCGGCCGAGAATCGAACCCGGGACCTCTTCGCTCGGCAGGCAGGGTCACTACCAACTGGTCTATGGAGTTGCTAATAATAAAAGATATGCCACAGGTCAAGTAGACATAGAAGAGAATAAAATAGCAAGTCAATTATACGAAATAATGAATTATATAATACGATATTATATAATACGAAATAATAAATTATATAACATATGGTTTCACAAAAATACATTTTAAGCATTCAATCCTCGTATTTAATTTTCATCTTAAAACACGCCCCAGCCTTTGAGCATCGCGTAAGCCTCTTACAGCATTAGAGGGAGAGGGGAACATTGGCTGAGTTTAATCACTTTGGCAACTAAATGAAACAGCTTGAGTGAAGTTCTTTTTGAGGGTAGGAAAACAAAAATGAGGATCTCATTTAAGGCAAACGTTGATACAGCAAAATATAATTGGTACTCCATTGGACGAGTCAACGACAGAACTGATCACAGCAAAATTTAAATTAGCGTATGATAGATTTTATCTTAATTATAGTTAATAAATATACTTATAAAAGAAATAAGATTTCGAAACGGTTTTTAGCAACACTTTTTAACGGATGAAAAAATACCATATACAACAAAAGCAAGTGAATATATGTTGATGCCATAGGACGGCTAAAATGGAACTGAATTTCTTTAATTGGCTCTATGTTTGTGTACTTAATTACCCACTAAGAAAGAAACGAGAAACTTAAAGATAACACAGCAATTGAAAGAAAAAAAAGTGTCAATTCACGACACAACATGTCTAGAAGGACGGCAGGTAATAGACCCTGTCTACAGACATGATTATCTTGGGATTAAACTAGGTGGTACAAAGCTCATAGACTTCTAACAGCACACATTCGTATAGCTTCGTGCGTTGCTCAGAAAAATGCACCATACCCTTTAACTTGGATTCAAGATCAGATGTCACCTTTCACGTCAAACACAGAAATTAATTTGTATATCAATCGTTTTAAGATAAGTTGAACACCGTTAGAAATATTTCATATTGTCTAAAAATAACTTTAAGCATCGCAAATTTTGCTTTAATACAGAATTGTATTCCTTCCTCTACGCTTCCGAACAGAGCAACTTAAGCTCGTGCTACACCTTGTGAGATAACGCACACAGTAAGGCGTTAAGTCTCTTCTTTGATGGTCGCTAGTCTCTGTACCAATCAGCTAAATCCCTACGGTGCCTGTATAACGAGATGGTGCTTGTATAATGGCGATGATATTTTTTTACTTGCCTGGACCATACAATTGAATACTTACCACCTTACAAAAAAATATCGTGAAATGTTTCTAACATAAATTGAAGTGCTAAAAGGTTAGTTAAAAAGCGAGTTTTCGCTTCGTTCTTGACCGGCAACGCGTTTACTACACTCTTCGAGTTCCAGATGTGAATGGGGGCGTGTACCACTTACCATTACTACTTCATCATCCCTTACCAAAGTTTGTCGGTCGTTGCAATTAAGAAACTAGTTCTCGGCATACAGTACGACTAAGTTATTAATAAGTTTGTGTCCCTAACTTGACTAGGCAGCCATCAAAGGGAAATATCATTAAAATCCAATTTTAACTAAATCCTTAACTAGGAATCAACTTATGGAAACACCTACAATAGATGTCAGTACCTAGTACATTGTTTTTGGGCAGATTGTTGGCACAATCCATTGATATTATAGTTAAGGCTAATGAGTAACCGATGATAATTGCATTAGCACTCTATCGATTTTGTCTTAAATAATCATACAATATTCATAGATTGTGCGTTTCAGGAATTAATGTTTAAATCAAAAAAAAAAGAAATGCTTTGTATAGGTTTTTCATACTTGTTAGATTTAAATGGATTCAATAACATAACATGTTAACGAAATGAAATCGGATTTAACATATATTTTTACTACTAATCCCCCATCTTCGCTTCACAAAATTTACGTCTTATGTATAGAAATGGGACTAGGAAAGGTATCCTTGACTATGACCCATAATATAACCTACTAAAATATCAAGTGTCATGCAAATCTGATCAGTGGTTTAAGTGTGTTATGTGGTCAGACAGACAGACGGACCAAAATTTCAAAAAACATGTTTTGACCTCTGTAACGATAACAATACATACTTAATTATATTAACATTTCCTCAAAATAATGTATTATATACGGATTAATTAATTAATACAATTTTTTTATTACTATAGGTTAGGTTATGGTATAACTTACTTCTATGACACATCTATATAATTTATAAAATGGTGTAAATTACATTTTTCTTACAATTAGTGCCACCAGTTCGCGCTTCACCCGTGTTTGATTTAAGCAACTGACGTGTAAAATAATACCATTAACTATTACGTGCATGCATTGCTAGCCTTAAAATGGAATATGTTTTCCGATATTTTAATTAATGTATGGCAGTTTATACTCTATAATTATTATAACTGTAATTAAATGTCTACTAATTGCGGTTAACGCTACGAAGCCTAATATTGCTCCCGTAAATCGTTAGAGTTTCATAAATTGCGTGTTTTTATGTAAGTTATTTTATTAGGTAAGTCATTCCATTTACCGAAACGCTCCTACATGCATAGGGTATAAGTGATAACCTTTGAATTCGGTGTTTTTCATATTGTACATCATGTTTTACGATTAAGTCTAAGGACAGTATAAAGATTCTTCGTCTCTAATAGTTGCGTAAAAAGTAATTATTGGTTTTAACAATATGTGCCCATCTTGGACATGCATTTTTAAAATACGAAACCACTTTCCAAAACTTACAGTAATTGTAATAAAATAGTCAATAAGTCATAAAAATAAAAAGATAATTTCTTAGGGAATCGCTTCGCTGCCTAGTTCTTGTGATAAAAAGATACTCTTAAGTTAACTGAAATACAAAATTTGCCTTAAATATATTATATAATAATTTCATTTTGTATCTCATTTTTTATTTGATCATGTAACTAGAATTAATATTGTAAAAACCTACGCGATAATACACAAATTGGATTATGTAAATCTTGCATGAGCTTAGACTCGGATAACGCTTGAAGTGCCCAAGTTTAAAGTATTTTGTGTTAAATTATAATCTGCCTTTGCGTGTATGGTTTCTATTTACCATGTTCATATAAAAAATAATTGTTCAAACCAGTTACTCTCTCGGATTACACAGTATAATAAGATAACATTGTAGTGTACAGAGTACAGAAAAATCGACCATATTGAAGACAGCAGGAACGCAATAGGAAATTATGCTTTTTGAACTGCTTTGACGACCAGCCACATTGAAACAATCAAGTCGTAGTCTGGTTTAAAAAAACTGAAAATGATATGAAAACGTCACTTGGAAAACAGATTCGTTGGTAGATAGCCGAACACTGAAAACTTGATGAAAAAACTAGTAGTAAAGCACATTACTTGTATGTGAAAATCTACTTTTGTTTGACTTCTGAGCAAGCTTTTCACAAGAGTAGCTTTCCAATTGTTCTTTTTGCGTGCGAATGTAACAAATTCATAAAATTAATCTAGTCTCTATAATAAGTATTCTGTCTTTACGACTCTGTTCCTCCTGTATTATTATATCAATGAGTTCTTATATTAAGGTTTAAAATTTTGTGGTCCAATTGGTGACGTCACGTTAGATATTTTGACTATTCCGATAGTCTTCTTCCTAAAAATATATTTTATGGGAAACAAAATACAGAGTAATAAGCCGAGTTTTTTATACTCCTTATTGTTGATATTCAACACCACAACTTTTAACGTTCTGGTCGTCTCCAAGAATGAAACTGTGAATCTGATTTCGCAGTAACGAACGACAAAATATTATTTACCGCCGACATAAATAGTCACTTAATAAAAATACTCAAACCGCTAATCTCATATTAATTGCGACCCCCAAGTGCAGTTCAATGACATAACGGAAGAGGGCGTGACTGCGCCGGCGTACGTTGTGAATTAAACCATGGTCTGCCGGAGTGGTGGCACTCTGCTCCACTCAATACAAGAGGCACTTTTACTAATTAATCTCAGTTGTAATAAGATGTGTTATTTGTTGCTAACGTACAGATTTTGCAGCTATCCCATAGGCAAAAAGTTTGCAATATTTTAAACATCATTTTGGTTCTCGTTTTGCCGAAGATATTAACCTTTGTAATGTTACAAATATTCGTGAGCGATGTTCACTGTAAGGCAGCTCGTCTAGTCGTAAGTCAAGTATTAAGACCAGCGCTTCGTATAAATATTTTACGGTATGAGGAACACCCCAAAAGGAGTGTACACGTTTCCATAAACTTAGCTTAAAAAAGTCTAGTTTTGTGTCAGCAATTCATGATGAATAGGAGCCTCGGTTATGAGGAAGAAACAAAGAAAGAAAGTAACTCAAAATTATTTCCCAAGCCTTCATTGAAGTGTTCGTTCTTGGTGAATATTGCTCAGCGCTATCAGCAGCTTGGCAGCCTGGTAGACTTCTTACACAGTTTACCTACCGTTTACCTTTATTTGCAAGTGATAAAGTTTCAATAATGATGTTCGAAGGTTTGGAACTGCGAACGGGATTCTAATCTGAGCTCTCCATGGAAGAGACCGCCGTTCAAACCACATGACAATATACATAGATAATATAAAAATGAAACCATAAGTGTAATTATTATTTTCGGCCAGTCTCGGCAAGTATGCTGAACAAAAAACTTTTCCAAGGGTGCGTTAGTCAGCCGAACCTAGATATTTGATACCTCTAATGTAATGTAATATCAGAGATTCACTCACGACACGTCACATCATGCGACGTGATAGACGAGCTAACGTCATCTAATATCACATCCATGTCTTCAATATATAACATATAATCCACTGTTATGAGCGTTCGAAGTAATTCGTATGTCACTTATGAGATTTTGTGAGTTTTATTAACATTAAATTCCGTCCCTCAAATGAAACTGACCTTTCACCTCTAGAGCAATAAGTTCTCTCGTAATCTATGTTTATATACGCCGTGTAATAAAGGTAAAAAACGTAGGCAGAAAATAATCGAGTCTACGCTACGAATGAAAAGCGAGACGTAAAGTTGACAGATTCATTTGTTGTTGTGATGTGTCAATGTCACCTGTCAAAATCTTCTACCACCGCAGTAACTGGAACGAAACATGCAAAAATCGTGAGTCCCATGTTTTCTTTTCTTGATTCTCGCCTATGATTTAGATAGATAATGTTACTATGAGAACGGCTAAACAGAAACTCTAGTACAAAGTGACTTATTATTCTGTTGCAATTTAAAATGATGGGTTCAATGTCAGTCACAGACACATCTGTCCTTTAACAATAGAATGACATATTCTGAAAGCGATCACAGCATGATATTTTATTTCAATGTAAGTGAGCGAACGAATTAAGCAACTTCGAGCGCCGTTGGTTGTCGGATGAATGAGTGCTTTTTTTAATCGTGCCATATTACCGTGGATTGTGACGAAGCCGAAGTTTGATCTCTTTTGTCCATCTTTGGTGAACAGTCGTTTGGTAATGAGCTGATTCATGATTGGTATATTCAGATATTTGGATACCTTACCATCTTCTCGGGTTGCAGCCCCGCTAAACTGATGAATACCAGTGACAAAAATATCTTGAGCGTTTTTTCGTGCTTACATTACATCAAGTTACGTTAGAACGTCATCCGGATTGTTATCGTTCGACAACAGTTGTTAATCTTTAACAAAGGCGTTCAGGAGGCATTCGAATTTTGCTACTACCCTCTCCGCCACATTCTGGTAATGTACCATGAGGAGAAATTTGTGTCCTGCAATCGTTTGACTGTTAACTTGTTAAGCGATGTGTAATGCCAGTAATTAGTTACATAAGTGTGTAAGTGACATCTGTGTTCCAATATTATGTACTGTTCAATCATAATTCCACCGCTTCGGCCCTGTACGACACTGAAGATTAATGTGTTAAGTATAAATCCAAATTAACTCGTTGAAAACAAAATCTATTGTACAATTAAACATCTCCGCACACGTCACCAAATCTATAACTATTCCACTGATAGGCTCGAGATATATGTTACACTAGCTGTGCCTGCGACTTCGTCCGCGTGGAACTAAACAAAAAAAGTGACTTAGTAGAAATAAAACTAGCCTATGTTACTCCTTATTACATCAGCTACCTGCCAGTGAAAGTCCCTTCAAAATCGGTCCAGCTGTTTCACATATTAGCCGGAACAATCAGACAGACAGACAAAAATTGTAAAAAATGTTATTTTGGTATATGTACCGTATATACATTGATATGCTTGTAGTAAACAGCGGTTATTTTATTATTACAAACAGACATTCCAATTTTATTTATTAGTATAGATTATGAGGGTAAAAGTCATTATCCACCAAGATGTCTGTGTGTCGATAGGCAGAGTTTACACACCGTTGAAAGTATTGCAGAACATTCAAATATGCGTTTTTCCTCATTATTAGATTACCATCATCGATCCAGGTCATAATTAAATTCTAATGTGCGCATAATTAAAAAACATTAGAGGTGCGTGCATGATATAAAATTGAAGCCTCCATACTACGTTTCACAAATGTCACTTCTAAAAAATCCAGATCGTGGCTTACATGGATTGGCTCAGCTGCGGTACCTAAAAAGTAATCTTTAAATCCGCAGTGCGTGCCTAAGAAATGTTTACCGTGAACGCGTTGTAAAAAATTGTAGCCGATGAATATGCTCAAATATTCAGCAGAACTCTTTACGACAACGGCCCTGGAATATATTTGTTATGTATATGGGTTGTGTTTGCTAGGGAAATAATCGATAACGCCAATAGTATGACCCTTTCACTCGCGGGTTTTATAACTTATCGGAGAAATTTTGCGCAATTCTATGTTGCGAGACATTTGCACGAACGTTTGCCCCTTCACGCTATTGTTTGTCCAGTACAGGCGAACGATAAACGTGTGCACAGCGCAGGTTCTGCACAACACGACACGCATGTTTCATATACGCGTTGTTTTCCATCGCCGGCGGGGCAAAAACCGACATCTTCTAGACATTGTATCTTTAGGAAAGTCATCAAATGATACCAATCTGTATTGCTATTAAATAATGATAAGGTGAGTGAGTTTTTTTATCCCCAACGCTTTCCTCAGAACTAGCGTTGCATGAAGGAGTTCATTAGACTATCATTATTCTGTTTAAAGTCGCTGATTAACTACCTCTGTTTTTAGCTCCTTATGAATTATTCATTACATGCCAGACACGATGAGTTATGAGATAAGAGTTTCGCATGTCTTAATATTTTTTCCCAAATATTTTGTATATTTCGCGTTCCAAACCCTGGTAATAAAGTTCACAGATGTCATGTGAAGTTGATTATTTTATAAATTTGAATACTCTAGTTTAGTCTTAGTTTCTGTTAACATATCATAATCTTATATTTATATATGCATCTGTTTATATATTGAGATGAATAAGTAAATACACACATCAAAAAAGTCTAAACAACATTTGATTAAACAACTAATTTAATTTTAGAATGGTTTCTCACCGTTTGTATTTTATTATTTAAATAATAATTTTAGTCTCTGATTTATGTCAACACAATAAATGTATTTCTTTCATTGTTTTTTAATAACATATATTATCAATATAATGTGTACTGTATCATACGTATTACAAACTAAGGTATCTTAACAAGTAAAATTATTTAAAACAAAATTAATTTATTGTAAATTTAATTAATCAATTGATCTGTTGGTTTAATTAATTGGTCAATTTAATACAAATTGTGACCTCCTCCATCGTTCAAAACTTGTCGACACCGATCATTCATAGAATCGTTGAGCCCCTATGTACAAATGTCATACAGCGGCAAGTGCTCCCAATGGAATTTAAGCAAATCCTTCAGCTGTTGGGTTGTTTTAACTCTATTTAAGTCATCTAACAAGTTTCTGGAGCATGTCCCATGCGTGCTCGATGGGGTTGAGGTCTAGCGATCGTGCAGGCCAGGGATGTTTTTTATTTTTTTTGTTTTCATTTTTTTCATTGCCAAGTACTCACTGATTCACAAAACGGTAGCGAACGCGCATTTTCATGCATTAATATGAACTCGGTACCAAGAGTTTGCGCAAATGGACGGAGATAAGGCCTTAAAACATACTCAACGTAATTTTCAGAGTCCACGTTTTCATTTATAAAAAGGAGTTCGGTTCACCTGTTCTTCATAATACCCGGCCATACAATAATTGTTGAGCCGCTGTATGGATGAACTTTCTGGACGCCCGTCAGCCTTTCAGTATTTCCGAGACGACGGTACCCTTACCCTTCTCGTATCAGGTCTACACCCAAATCGAGACTCATCGCAAAATAAAATTTTATCCCATTTCTCCTGGGCCCATGTTGTGCTCCCTACACCATTCATTTTAACGAGCGCAATTCCATAAAGTCATAAAGGTGTCATAAAGGTCGGTAACTGATTGGGTATCGTGCTCGTGGGCCGTACTCGTCCAGCCGATTTCACACGGCTTGGGGATTAACAACAACACGATTTGAGTTTTGTAGCCTTTTAAACCTATTCTCGAACGGTTAACATCGGCTGACGTCTTGCAGTCATTTGTATGTATCGGATTTGCCGAGTGGTTGAACTTCTTTCACCGTCTCAGTGCTGCTCAGCGGGATCTCCTGTGTTAATGGCAAGTAACCCTTCTGTTGATAACAAAATGCCGAGATACTTGAGATTGATTTCTTCCTGTTTGCAACATCTCTACAACTCTTGCATTTCATCTGCAGTCAAATGACGTCGCTTCATGACTTAAAAAATGCCTCGTATATCAATTTTGTCGAAAACTCCTCAAATTACTGTTATAATTAATAAAATCAAGACTAAATACGCGTATTTTAATCAGTACGTAAAAAAAGCACATTTTAATTCGATCAAGTGCATTCGTTTTTAATTGTGTGAAAAAAACAAAACAAACAAAAATAATTTTTAACAACCAGCCAGTATGTTATCTAGAACAAAAAAGGTTACTTTCTTACCTATTATTGGTAAGAAAAGATATAATATTTGATTAATATAATTCGTTCGAGATTTCATCTCGAAATATATTTCTTTTGAAAGTAATGCGTCGGTGATTTTTTTTGGTGTTACAGATATTATCCATATTCTACATCAAAATTTACTAAAAATCACTGTGTACTACGCAACAAAATCGACAAAAAATTGTCCAATTTTGGAAAAATAAGTTAGTGTGCTTACACAATCTTGGACCACTTTGTCACAGATCATCAGAAGAGATTGTTGTCATTGATTAATTTGCATTAATAAAAAATACAAATGAATACTATAAAATAAAATTTGTTTGGTCTCAGAATAATAAACGCTTTACATATTCCTAAGGAACATCTAATAATTATTGTATTTATAAAATGATCGTTACAATTAGCATTAAAAACAGCACTAGAAACTATTGAAAAATTAAATGAACAATAATTAAAGGAGACATTTAAAAATAAAATACTAAAACTTAATTAACAACTACAGACTAAAGTAGGTAGCTGATTAGCGATTCAGACCATTTAGCAAAACGGTTGGTCAACAGGTGCTAACTACGATTTCCGAACGTCACGTCATGACGCTGGCTTCGCGCCAAGAATAACAGCCGTTATCGCGCTTGAGCCCGCCCAAACGTGGGTGAAACCACAGACTGCATAAAGGTGTATGATTGTTATTTAATTAAGGAAAACATGACCAACATCCAAGGAGTGAAATTGATTTTAATAATTTTTGATGATTTAATACTTTGTTTTGTCTTCATATCGTAGTTGGCGTGTCTTTTAAGAGATAGCGGATGGGAGCGTACGATGGAAATCATATTATTATTATTCACTAATCGATTTTTGATAAATCCAAACGATGAGTTATCGTTGCGTTTAGGATCCGAATGGTGAAACTGTAGTCAGTATCTGTATGTTTAGTAGTTATAATGATAACACGTATCAATGTGTTCAGACAGACATACAAACAGACAACTAGACGAAAATTACAAAAAAAATATGTCTAGGTCTCTGTATTTAAGGCAAAGTCTACCTACATCAAAAATTTCGAAAAATATTGTTAGAAACATAATGTATGTCACAGTTATAATCTGTGCTAGCAGTTGTTATCATGGCGTAACTGTGGTACACTTCCTCTTCCTTCTAAATTGACAAAAGGTAAACACATACCTCGGCACAATAAACAATAATTAAATCCAATTTCGTCTTTTATTTTACAAATTATATTGAAAAGTCGAATCAATTCCAACATTGTCCCGGGGTTCGGCACTAATGATATAGTAGCAAGTTATGATCCCCGATGGTATCAAGTAGTAACAAGTTGATATAGTAAAACACTTTTAATACATTACTATTATGATAATTATTAAAAATAGAGTCGAAGGTTTCATAAAAATCGAACGAACAACAGGAAAAACTAAGACGTGGGAAGCAAAAAAGAAAAACAAGCGCGATTTACAGCGATTGTGGATACATAGATAAACAAAACCTTAAACATTCACGAGCACACCCCCACACGAGGATTTCTTGTCTGTGGTGGCATGGTCGTATACAATTTTTTTTACAAACATCCATCTACAAAGAACAAACTTTTATCTGTCACATAAAAGCATGTCCTGGCCGGGAATCCGTGCCAGGCCTCTCCGCTCAGCAGGCAGAGTCCCATCTGGGCTGCGGGATCGTCAAAATGCTTTTTGAGGGTAATTATCTTAAATTTGTAAGCGACAATAGTCCACGAATAGCCGAAGTGCCAACGGTAATCCCAGGTGAGATTAACATGAAATTATGATTTTACTACTTCCAATTTCCGGTAAACTAGGACGGTGCTTAATTAAATTAATTAGAAGTTGGTACCCGTTGTCTACCGTCCTCTTCTGCAATGCAGCTGAGACTCAGGGCTGCCTATTCAAATCAACCTATTTTTAAACGTCACCTATATTAAATAAAAAACCTGTACACATACATTAAACGCGTGTCTATTTGTATGTTTTTGGGTAATACCCGATTTTTACAGAACCTTCTAGATGGAAAAAGTTAAAATTTATTACATAATATGTTAATTCCCATTATTGCATGTTTATTTAAGGAATTCATTTTACTTTAAAATTAAAAAAAAATAAGGTACGGAACAAACATACATCCGACTAATCTTGTGGTTACTAAAACCTATGGACAGTAGTGCCTGATCCTCAATGATTGCAGTTAAGCTGAACGAATTTTTTTTAATCCTTATTAAAAAATATGAATTTCACAAACTAATTGCATTATTAATTATAACACATATTAAAACGTATACCTAAACACATATACTTATAAATATACGTAGAAATATGATGGAAAAAATCATAATCATAAGGAGATACAGAATAATTTTTTATAGATTGATTATATTAATATATCAATAAATAAGACATATTAATACAAGGGGTGTATGTAATCTACATCTATTATTAATTAGAAAATAAACTCCCCAAAGGTCGATGGACTCCATACCATCCCGTTTATTCCTGATGGTAATCGTGCATGCTGATAGTTCCAGTCTGATCTCCTACCTACTCTCCTTTTATAATCAACCGTAAAATATTTGAAAATATTTATATTTATTAACATATTGAATTTAAATATAATATTTAATATGCAAGTACATTGAAGTTCTGTTGAAGCTGCCAACCCTATTTACTGGCAGTAATGATCGTTTCCTGGCTTCGCGCCTGCAACGCGAATTAATAGACGACTTTGGCTTCCAATGAATACTTATAATAAGTGTATCCCTACCACCAAGTAGCTAACGACCTGTTTTTCTCGGCATTTTTAACCGACGGACCTTTTTAAAAAGAATATTTTTTACGTACAGCTTCGTCGTTCTCATCATTAAAATTTTAGATATTGCTAGGATTGAAAAATATCACTGTATATTTTTTTTATCTGCGCAAAATACAAAGTTATTTTTATATGATTTATAGTCTGTAGCTGACTAGTCAGATTTATATATTTCGACATGGAAGATTTTGGTTTATAAATATAGAATTAATTAATAGCTTGCGAACTATTGAAATGCAATAGCACCCTCAATAACTTGTAATCAAATATTTATATTGTGTGATTATGAATGTCTTTCTGATAATATTGCTAGCTGTTTTATACTGCAGCGTGCATACTGATATGGTACCGCGAATTTACGAGGTAAGATATGACAGGAGTGCAGCGATAACAGAACCGTCACGATTGTGGCAAGTTTTAGGCAATTTAGTTTTTTTTTTACGATACCAAATGAAATAATAACATTCATCGAATATACCTATTCATTATAAATATAAGTTGTTGTTGCAATAAGTTACAATTTAATACAAAGTACTTCTAAAAGTTCCACATAGCTCCTTTGCTATTTTAGTAACAGTAAACATTTCGGCATGATCAATGCTTGAAATAAATCTGGAAGTTGGTCAATTATTTATGTATTTTTTCCTCTAAAGCCTAGCTCAAGATCCGTTACGTAACCTAGATACACAAAGAGCACTAACCCCAATCTAACTGTCTGCCCAGTTGTCTAGACAGTACATCCGCGCCAATTTGGCATTAAATATTGCTACATGGCCTCAGAGGTTAGCCACTGTCCAAACTAAGATTGAGAATCATCATGATAGGAAATGGCGAGACTATCATAAGCGACGTTACAAATCAAACATTTCTATTTATCAGTCTTTTACAGACCTCTCCTGAACATAGGTGTTCCCTAACTGGTGCTACTCCAACCGGTCCTCTGAGACCTCTGAATCCAACCTCTCTCCGAAATAGGGTCGTTATGTAAACAACCCATAATTATTTCAGTACTGCGCTCAAGTTTGCTGTCACAAAAGTTGTTACAGCCATAATCCACCTCTGGCTGAGTGATAGGCAGATCTTGCAGACGTTCGACAACATTATGGAGAACTCCGAGATATGTAGTTTTGATCAATCTTTTTCTTCTTCGAGTCAAGTGATAAATAATTTTTAACACGAAAATAAATGTTGAAACATACATATTCTTTCAGGATTTTAATACGAGACTGCTTTGCTGTAACCAAAGTTCATACCATTAGGGTCAACCTATATCAAAAGATACCAGTATGTAAAATGTTCAGATCTTCAATTATTCTTTAGTTTAGAAACCTATTGGAAGTTATGAAATCTGTTATTTGCGGTCAAAGTAAATCACTGCATAAAATCGTGCGAATCTTGTTTATATTTTCGTCACGAATCCTTTGAAATAAGACTAAATCTCCCAAATCACTTTTGACAATTACTACAGATCTAGACGTTCTCGGCAAATTGGCGCCAAGGCCGTTAACGAATTATTAGCGTTTGTACCAGCCAAATACAGAAAGATGTAATATTATTTAGGCTCGGGTCTAAGGGACTGTATTGAAGACTTGCCAAAACGGATTCTGGCACAGGGCCCTGAATATTTTATGCTGGATACGGAAATTATGCGTAACAGCCCGAATTTTATCATCAGTAAAGGCATTGTGCCTTTGGTATGCTGCTTGTGACGTGTTTCGGAATTATTGTAGTTTTTATGTTTGCGATTAGGTGCCTATTTGCAGGACCCCATTTTATTAAACAATGCAACTTATAAATATTGACATAATGTACAAGTACTATTTAATGAAACGTACAAATATGTAAGAAAGATACAACAACTAAATAACTTCAATGTAAAATGTAATGGATATTTATATATATATATATATATAACGTACAACTGACAATGTAAAATAGAATTTCAGTGTTCTAAGCAGGGGGTTAGACCACCGAGTAGAATTATATTACAACTTTCAAAATACATATATAAATATAATAAGTTAAAAAAACTTTTTTTGAACTGAAATAGATACAAATTTATATTTTCTTATTTATTGCCCCATTAAATTCGTACATATATTATATTTTTAGTTTATCGGCTCAGATTTCTAAACTTTTTTCGAACCAACAATGACTGCGAAGGTTTGGAGGCAAAAATGGAGCACCACAGAACAGTCAAAATCAAGTTTATATGAAACCCGCACAAGAAAAGATTTACAAGAACGCCCATGAAGCGATAAAAAATGCGCAAACGTAAAACTCCCAAGGATGGACAAATTTACGAGGCCTGAGTGTGCGTTATAAGGATGTGGTGTGCGAAAATAACGATCCATTCATTAAACGAATTCATCTATTAAAATAAACGCACGTATGATATTATAATAATGTTTCCAGCAAACTATCAGTACCAACGGACAAATAACTTTTACAGTAACTAAGTTATAATAAAGGATTTTTTGAAATAAAAATAAATATATTTGCTGTAAGAATATAATATTATAAGTAATACCCCCGTTCAAAGGATAGAACACTTTACCGAGTAAACCGATAAAAGGAGGGTAGGTGGAATTGCTGATTCGCTTTCTTGGCAGTGCCCGGTGAGGACGATTCGAATAAGTCGGTACACATGACCCATTTTTGATATCCCGTAATTGTGAAACTAATCAGTTTGTTTGTTATTCTGATTTTGGTGAACTAAATGTAGGCTAGGTTATTTTTCATTTTTTTATATGCATTTCGATTTATTTCGCTAGAAATACAATATAAGGCAAATAATAAAGTACAAAAAACAATATAAGTCACAATTAATAATCAGCTAAAAATCCATGTCTTTCTTTTTTATTAATTTTATGAATAATAATTAAAATTATAATAAAGTAATATTAATTACCTTATAATTAGAAAAAAGAAATATACCTTTTTGGGCTTCTGCAACTTCCTATCAACATCATGTAGAGCTATGCAGATTTTGCGCCACATCTCCATTCCAAAAATACTTTGCATAATGGTATGTCATTGTATTACTTAGACTGATGTGATTAATAAATTGTCGTAAGGTTGCGTCATTAATCACGTTTAATTATTAATATTGTCCATATGGTAAACCTTTAAATCGTTGTATAACTTTCCACAATAAATGCTATTCTTATTCTACTCGTACTTTAATGCGGCTTTGTATTTTATTACAACAGTACAATAATATATTTTAGGGGATAAATTTCTATATTTATATCTACAAGGGCGAAATCTGATAAATATATCGGAAGGTAATAAACTATAATGACTGAATGAATGAATGAATGAATTATTTATTTTTATCACGCGCTGTTGTTCGAGTCTGCGAATACAATTATTATGCCAAAAATATAAATTCGAAAGATGTGTCTGATGCGAGAAAATGTGGGATCTCTGCTTCACTGATAAAGTTCTTATAATCATAGCGACAAGAACATAATATTTATTCGTTTTGTTTCGTCGTTTCGTTTCGTCATGCAAATCTTCCGCTAAACGTAATTGTTATAACTTATTTTTTATAATTTTGCACATTTTAACCGATTAGTTTCTGATCCTTCGAGCCGCATTTTTCACCGACCCTAAATGGACTACGTAAAATAGCAAAATTGTAAGGAGACTTCACCCGTTTAATCTTTAACCCTTCCATGAAAATCATAACAGCAGAATGGATCAAGACGTGAAAATACAATTCAATTATTTTCGAAACTGGGTCAGTGAGAACCCAACCCTTACAAAAGGCCCCTCAACAAACACCCAACACTTTATTAAATTTATGGAGCGTATGTACGTACAAAAGATAATAAAAAGACTGTCTATCCGTAATTTTAGACCTTAGCATACAATACAATATTAGATAGTCAATTAAAAAATATTATAGCACCACAACTAAAGAAATATGGAGCAATTTCTAACACTGCACCAATGTGTTGAAAATTAATAGTCACCCCAAATACCAACTGTTATACAACAGTAGGAATCTAATAAATCTTAACAATTGTTACTAATATTATATATCTCTTAAACTTAAAATCCCACAGGTCCGAGATGTATATTATTCGTGGGGTTGTGTGTGGATGTAGTTCTAACATAAAAACAGTAGTAGTGCTCTGAGAGATTTTAATATATACTAGTTGTGTTGTACACCAGATGGGCGGTAGTCACCGCCGTATGCACATCGACTATTACAAAACACTTCTTACAAGATTATTAAAATGTTTTGCCACTAGAGGTCATCCACCCTATGTCCAACCATAACCAAACGACACTCAGTTTCTCTACGGATTGTACCATATACATTGGTTATTTAATTTTTTTTACTAACTAATGTATTTACTGCTATTTTCTCGTCTGTAATTATATAGATGACGCCTTTCTTGTTACAGACGTCCACTGGGAGTGTTGACTACTTGCCATCAGATTACAAAACTGCGACTGACTTCAAAAAGATACTAAATTTTGGCAACCACATAGTATAGGCACTATATATCTATTACCAATGTGCTTTCTTCGATGGCAATGCTACTTATAGTAAGGAAACCCAACGTTTTTCTGTTATCATAAAGATAACTAGGGCTCCAAAATACTGGACTGTAATACCTAAATAGCCATCCTGGATTACAGGGAATCTTTGTAATGGTGCGAATATTCTGATACATAATGGTTGAGGCGGTATGCAAAGTGATTTTTCGCACCCTAAGTCCAAGCTAAACTCCCCTGGTAGTGATGCACTTTATTGTACAATGAACAATGAAACGGTCTTTCCTCTTGGAGAGTGCTGGGCCTTATATTAAACTGGGTGGCAGGTAGATCCCGACTCGAATAGTCTTTCACAATAGTAAGATGAAGTCCGATGCCAAATTTGGGAACAATGAGTTGTGTTGGATGATGCATTGTATATAATTATGTGAATAATTCAGATGAATAAAGACCCGACAATTAGACTACGTAAGTAATTCAGAAGATAGAGATGAAATAGGCATAATTTGGTTACATCTTCATATCGTCTTCAAAGGGTTCGTTCCTTTATGGGGCTTGGAGTTCGTTTTTACAATAAGATTCCTAAGTTGATACGCGAGTTGCCCATTGGAACTTTTAAGCGACGCATTAAAACGTAACTTATAGGCAAAGAATATTATAGTATAGATGAGTACAGTAATGACAAGGATTCTTGGAAATAATAGTGTCGAAACCAGTTCCGCACAGGTTTAAACTTTTGTAATTACCATGTGTTGTTTAAAAGATATGCTGAGGAGTTTCTTTCGCTGTTTCTTCTCCTCATTGTTAAAGCACCTTTTCGAAACGGCGGTAGAAGCAAAAAAATGACGTTCATAAGTGTATTTACTGAATACCTATATGATTAAATGATTTTGAGTTTGATGAATTAAGTATACAATTAAGAATATGCTCAGAAGAACTATGTGCATTGGACTGACATTTTTGTAATAACCTAATTTCTGTTTTCTTTATAAGGCCAGCACTATCGCTTGACTACAAGCCTTCCTTAACATTAACAGAGGTGTAGTATATACTAGGTGGGTGAGTGCAGTAATTTAACAAAATACCAGTAACTTCTGCATTGATTGCGCCCACGTAATTATCGGACGGGAATACCGATGTAGGTAAAGTCCAGTCCCTCGCAGTACGGCTTATAAATGACGAGTTAAATCGATTCCTTATAATGAAGGGATGTTAACAATGAAAAGAAAGATACCCACCACATGGATCTGAATATAAGACATGCTGTGACGAATGGTAGTTACGAGCGAAACTAGAGAAGGTCGTACCGTCTAGTAAAACTCCGTTGTTACGCAATCGGTTACGTATAATCTACATAAATAAGTTCCACGCGTGCTATTGTAAGGCAATTTCTTGTTTGTATTTATATTTTACCATTAATACTGAAGGGGACAATTAGTCTAGCTCTTTCTTTAGTGCTGCTGGTAAACGGATAGTCAGATCTACTCAAGCTCATTGGTCTCAGTAACCCTAGGACATTCGTAACACTCAAGATATTACCAACGGAGGGTGAAAAAAGCGGTGAGCTCTCTTATTACTGGCTCTGCGCTGCAACCAAAACCACAAAAATATTTCTCGATTGATTCTAGAACGAGGGTGGTAACTAACCAAACAGGTTAAATACCTTTCCTCGATATTAAATTATGTGGTATAAATAAATAGAGTCGTTCAGTCTGTTGTTCAGCAGGGTGCACTATGAGTAGGGTAGGTTAGCTTAGGCTCAAAGGAGGATGGAGCCGCCTAAGATGACGCCAACATTTCATAAGGAAATGACAAAAATTGAGAGATAAATCTTGTTGTAACAAGCATACTAGGCCTGCGTTGGTCGCTGCCAATGCACAAATTAATAGTTTTAATCAAAATTTGATGAAAGTTACAATCAATATGCCTTTTTTATTTTGTTATGAAAATTAGCGGGCCAAAAATTTATCATTTTCAATTTATTTAACTCTTACTAAAACACAAAAGTGTGAAATAAAATAAACCGTCTATCTATCTATCGTGTTCACTGCGCATGTCTGAAATGGTTGATTTTTCCTTAAACTACTTTTGCCTAAAAAAATACTAATGAAGTCACATATAGTCACTATTTACATAAATAATTTTAGTATAACAGACGGATATAAGGATTCATCTAAAATTCATTAAATTAAATCTGCTTATATCTTTCTATATATATTTCGATCAATTCTTATTATTTATAAATCATATGAAGGTGACATTTTAATTTTGGAATTTAATCAAAAGGATATTTTCTTCAGTTCTGTGGCTTAAAATGAAATGAACACTTTTTGGTAAAAAAATCCTTAAAGTACTCAACTTACTTTGGATCATTTAGAAATATAATAAATCCCATGCAAGATATAACTGGGCCAGAGAACGATGCTCCCGGCGACCTACCGACGTAACCCCAATGGTGAAGAACTCTTAGCATTTTAATTACACTTTTAATTTTAAGTTTGCTGAAGGAAATTTTATACATCTAAATGGATATTATAGCGGATAAATTTACTCCTCTAACATTACAGTACCAATAAGTGTAGATAGACTTTTCATTTTAAAAATTACTTCATACTTTATTTCTTTCGACGAAAATTAACTTTGAAGTTGAAATTTTATGACATATACACATGAACGTAAAGTTTTTAGTTGATAAAAAATTTCTTTGCTATTATTATTAGGTGCGTTCACTTAGAAAAGCTTAAATAATCATTATTGAAATTAGTAGAAGCAACAATATATTACCGTACGTACATAAGTATTATCTAAATACATAAATAATACTAATTTGGGTTAACAAATATAAAAATTGCGACAATTATTGACAGAAAAACAATATTACAATTCCAACACGAGATGTACATAAGTAGGACGGAGAATGATCCATTGACCTATCGCGTAATATCAATGAAGAGTTTCCAAGCATGCGTACCACTCGCGCGGCCGCCTGGCAGGCGTGGATTGAAGTAATTCGTTCAACGTTTTATGTGCCTTTCTCAGCTTTATACGAACCAGGATTATGTCGCCCATTGAGTAATAAAAGGGATTTTTTTGATCTCAATGGGAATTTTTACAATTTTCACACGAACGTTATGTAAAATTACCTTAATTGAAAAATTCTCCACCGAAGTGTAACTAAAAAACCCAGTTATTAGGACAAATAATACAATAGCTTCAGTAATCGATGAACGTTAAATTACGCCCATGAAAGGTAAATTGAAAAATAAAGGAATGGTGTCAACGCTCTAACAGAAAATCGATGAAGGCAAAGACATAAGTTTCTCTTACAAAGGCTGTGTACAAATGCATCACTGACCTGATTTTCTTGGTTGAGCAGTTTGAGTTGATCGTTGATGAGGCTGTACTTCGCGCTCTCCTCCTTCCTTAGCGCGCGCTCCTTCTTCAGCTCGGGGCTCCAAAAGGTTTTGATGCTGTGCATGCTGGAGCCTAGCTTTTGGTTGGTCAATTCAAGCTCCTTCTTTAGGTTCCCGAGCTCGCGTTGGAGATCGGAATTCTGCGATTGGAGCTCGCCGAGGAAGAGCGGAGGGGGCTCGCGCCTGTAGTAATCATCCTCGGGAGGGGGCGGTGGCGCGTACGAGCGGTCGTACTCCCGTTCGAGGGATTGGTAGCGGAGCGGGCGCGGTCTGGCGCGGTGGTGAGCGCCAGCGGAGGCCGAGCGACCGCGCTCATCAGGCGCCGGGGAGGGCTCGTCATCGCGCGCGAGGTACGGGCTCCGTCGAGAGGGGCTACGGTCCACTTGGGGCAAGCGACCGCGCGTGCCGGGCCAGTCCTGACGACGCCACTCCTCCCGGCACGGCGGCCGCTCCTCCTCCGCGGCGTACTCCCGGAGATACAGTTTGACGTTTTCCCGCGTCAATTCGAACGCATTGTGCACTGGGCTGTTGGACGGGTGCGCTACCACTGAACGGGACGCCCGGCTGATCGATTGCGGGCAAGCGACGCATGCGCTGTGGCGCGGCAACTCAGCGGCTTAAGCGCCAATTGATTCGCACTGAACACGGCTCCTATATTTTCGTAGACTGATAATTCTATAGACAATACTTTGTGTTACTACTAAGGACAATACAGTTCATATTTACTAGCAAAATATGAGAATTTTAAATCACTAATAAATAGGTTTATTTATCATTAAAACTTAAAATTGTACCTAATCATTTTATAATCACTGTGTCGATAAAATAAATTAAAGTTACTTCTTGAGGTATTAGGAATGAAATCCAAAATAGACAAATGGCAATTAATAAAAAAGAGCTTAAACTATTTAAACTGGACAAGAATTGAACTGGTTGAATCGCTGTGACAAAATTAACCGTGACAAAAATAAAATGGTACTGCCTTGATTCTAAGGAAGCGTTGAAAAGGAATTGAAGAAACGAAAAAGCATTAAAGAAGCAATGTCTGTAGTATTCTCTATCTATGAGTTTCTCCTCAGTCGGGCACGCGATTCTAGGATGTGATCGATAGACACGAAAATTACATTTTAAGCAAGATACTCCATCACAAAATCAATTCAAAGCTCCAGAATTAAAATCTAAATTAAGATTTACTAACGCGATATTTATAGTAGATGCATAATAACACTTTACGTAAATAAACGAATAATTTTAAAAATATATATTTAATAAACATCCAGTATATAATTTTGTATCAAAACCAAAAAATTAACAATTGACGACCTATTTTTTTTAACCTATGGATAGTAATAAATAGCTATTTGTATCCCGTTCAATCCCTCCAGTCCACTAGTATCTATTTTAAGATATCTAAAATTAAAACGAAGCAGCGCTATCTTTCATGTTTCATAATTGGTCGACTGGTATACAAATACTGGAATTTATATCCGACTTTAAATAAAAGAAGTTCCTCAACTTGAAGTAAAGCAATACCTAATCGGTTAAAACATTAATTATGTCATCTGTTTCAAAGACGCTGTCTATTTTTAGACCTCAGTTTTCAGCCTCCCGTACTGTGATCTTGCAGCGAAAAGCGCTTTTTCAGCGCCTGAAGTTCCTCTTATCCCATGACCCACTTACATTTTCCGTCTCTTTCTGTTTTAGTGAATTGTCGTGGAGCTGTCCCTGTCTATAGTAAGGTCGTCGATATGTCGGTCAGACGCGGGTTGGAACCGGGAAGAGGTAGTGATGTAGAGTAATATCGCCACTTGTCGTAATCGTAATTACGACTTTTTTGTTTTGTTGAGGACTTCGAGAAAGTGTTTTGTCGTACTCTTTAAATTTTTAAACAATCGTTACCATATCGCTAGTGGTAAACCTAAACGAGGACGAGTTAGTAACATTGGGCGTGGTCAGGAGTCAAATGGATGACCATTAGTAGCAAAAATTTCACGACCTACTTATTTATAAGCGGCAAATGAGCAGACTGATCACGTGATTGTAAATGGTCAATGGTGCTCTATCCCATCTGTAATACTGATAGGATACCAGATATTGCCATCCAAGACGAACGAGGAAAAACAGTACACGGTCAAAAATTTTTATTTAATTTCAAATTAAAGGACAAAATAAATATTAATAAATTTCATATAAATACGCCGTCTCCATACATTTCTAAGTTATAAAATGAAATCCATAACAAATACTATGATAAACAAAGTCTGAAAAATAATTTTCTAATAGCCATAGTTTTGTAAATCAAAATATACTTTATATCAATACAATTTCATTAAAAAATAAGTGTCGTATTTATTAAAGATAGCCTTTTAACTAAACACAAGTATTAAATGGGTTGTGAGTGAATGAGTATTATGGCCTACTCACGGCATTCTTTAGTTGGATCTATACAAGTCGGTAGTTACTTTTGGATATCATTTCTATAATAAAACATCAATTTTCAAAAAAAAAAAATCCACGTTTACATACTGAAATGTTTTAAATTTTGGTATGACAAAAATATTGAATTGGGCCTGCTTTGTGCTTTGTGTTTTTTGTGTATATTTTATCATTTTATATTATTCTGAAAATATTAAATGAAATGAAATAATATTTATTCGACATTGGTTTTTACAAACACTTTTCGAGTGTCAAACTACGTCATTGCTTGAACAAATCACTACCGTGAGTGGTAGAAGAAGCGACAAGAAACTCCAAAGCAGTTTGTTTTCCTACTCACAGTTACAGAAAGTATTTATGTATTTATATTTATATATTAAAGTCATGTCCAAACAATCTTAGTTTTAAAGTAATCAGCTAGTTTTTAATAAATAATTCTTCGTAACATATTACATATATAAACATGTTTTTGTTGTCTCATACTAGATGGCATTACTGTTGCGTACACACAGACAGATACTGTATAGATTCTCCCTGTCTCTATAACTATTTAGATTTCTTGTTTTTTTTACCTTAATATAAAATAGCAGATTATCAGTACAGCCAATTTTTTTTTATTTTTATTTTAAATTAAAATATACATTTATATTTCGAAATTGATTATTTAGCGTTTTATTACTTCATTTAATCGTGACATAGGTCTGTTTACATTTATGAATGAGTAAAATATAAATTATACTTATGTACGTAGCACAATATGAGCCCTGACAGCAACCCTACTCTAAAAGTCTGGGACGCCGCCATGCGTGTACCAATAACAACTTAAGCAGTCTCACTAAATTTTACCTGTTCGCCATAATACATTGATATATTACACGCTGTAAAATAAAGTTCATCTTATGAGGACTTAAGAATTTTAGTTTTCTTATCCTCGTGTATCCTTTGATGATTGATGATTTGTATAGAAATAATACGTATGAAATAATATATATAATACTTATATACAAATATAAAAATTAAAAGCGTAGTGGGCTACATGTTGGTAAATGATTACCACCTCACATACCTAAGGATACCACTGACATTGGTGGCAAAAATAATTTCAGAAGATCCACATATTATAATCCCTTTGCGACAATACAACTGCAACTTATAACTGCAAAAACATGTAATAATTAACTCTAGGTGGAAGTATTACGAAACTCTATCTCACGCAAGGCAACCGTTAGGATTGTAATAAACGGGATGGTATAAATCCCAGCGACCTGTAACAGGAGGGACAGTTCGTCATAGCCTCGTCCCTTGTTTCGAAGATGTGTAAAACTCGTTACAAGCTCAAATATTCCAATTTTTACATATTAAACTTTTTCTATATTTAAAAATTTGACATAATGAGCAATTTAAAAATAAACAATGTTTGTTCAAAAATACCGTAGAAAATAATTAAAACTTAGCCCTCATTCTTCGACATAATTATAGATAAAACGTCAGACGTTAGTAATTTTATTACGCGAGATATTCCGTCAGCTAGAACTGGTCAATAAAGCACACAATTTCAGCTTAACGACCACATTTTAAGAGAGTTACAGCCATTTGCTCATATAAGCTTATATTGTCTACGGTACTTCAAAGACCTTCAAGACATAGACATTTTGGCATTGAATCGTACGTGTTTAATTATTTGTTTTTTTATTATAATGTTTGCAGATTGTTATTACATAGATTACACTAAAAGTTTCCGAAATTGGCCACTTACATAAACTATATTTAAAAAGTTATTACTACATGTAAAAATTGAACTCTTTAGCCATAGAATACAAGTTGTTTCATCAGATTGACAAATATTTTCACAGTGTGACGTCATTTTAAAAATTGCGTAATTACAATAAAATGGATTTATCTCGGGAAAATTTTCGTTGCATGTTTTGTTACGATTTTAAGTGTAATTTGACAGCTCAGCAGAGCCTCGTTCGGCTTCAATCTGCTTTTGGCGAAGAAGCACCATGTAAGATAACTATTACAGCTGGTTTGCAGAATTCAAACGCGGTCGTGTCAATTTCCATGATGAAATTCGTGGATGTCGCCCGTGCACCGCTGTGAACCACAAAAACATTGATGCTGTGCGCCGTATGATCGAAACAGGCAGGCATGTCACCTAGCATGAGATCCGGACATCTTTGTATATAGTAATAAGTCAAATACAATCAATCCTACACAAACATTTGAGTGTGAGAAAGCTGCGTTCTCGATGAATCCCACGCAATTTGATTGATGCTCAAAAAACGGACCGCATCACTCGGTGCCATGCTATGCTTATCAGATACAACGAAGGGGCTTCTAATTTGGTGTGCGACATAGTAACGCGTGAAAAGTGCTTCGAAGCGGATGATTGCTTCTTTTTTAATAAAACTGGACGCGTGGCGACTGTTGCTTCAGAAAATCGTCGTACTGTGAATAGTGAGTGGTACACGACCATTTGTTTACCGGAAATTATTGACAAACTCCATGAAAATAACGTTAAGCGCCGTATCATCTTGCACCACGATAATGCAAGTTCCCACACGGCCAGACAGACAAATGAGTTTTTAAAGACGAAAAACCTACAACTCATGAGTTTTCAGGCATAAAGTCTTGACCTGGCACCATGATACTTTTTTTCTGTTCCCAAAAATCAAGAACCAGTTATGCCATCAACGGTTTTCATCACCAGAAGAAGCCGTCGAAGAGTATGAAAAACATATACCCGACATCACCACAGAGTAGTGGCACAAATGTTTTCAAAATTGGTTCAATCGTATGAAAAAGTACAAATAAATGGCTTCCGCAACCGATAAAGTCCATTTTCAATATATTTTGCTACTTCTAAAAACAGAAAAAGCTTATTTTTTGTAAGTGTCCATGGTTCCTACCTATTCTTGTAATCCGTATTTCTTATATTTTAGGTTCAATAAGTTTGGAAGTAACGTGAGCGAAAGGCGTGGCAATTCTCGTATAAATTACTTTTTTATTTGTTCAGTAAGTTTAAAAAAGGAGCCGTGGTTACAAAAAACCTATCTTTAATCAATCGTTATAATGATGCATAAATATTTAATTCCCAAAACAAAAATTGAAAAAATAACACAATTAATTATTAAGTATCAATCATTGTAGGTCAATTTTATGTATAATTAAATTCTAATAGTGACTTTATTTATGTTAATAAATTTTGTAAGTTTCAAGAAAAAATATAAGTTTTGTTTATACAT
Source organism: Megathymus violae (assembly GCA_003671415.1). Lineage (NCBI taxonomy): Eukaryota > Metazoa > Arthropoda > Insecta > Lepidoptera > Hesperiidae > Megathymus > Megathymus violae. The sequence goes on along the minus strand of PDGT01000107.1, from coordinate 604,549 downwards.
AAATGTCAAATTTAAATTAATATCAACTTGTTCATGGTTACGCTTACACTTCACGTAGCTTATTAAAAAATATTTAAATAATTTGAAACTCTTGAACTGTTCGTATAGCTTGTGGTATTTTATTATAAAGTGTTACCGCATTACTTTAGTCGTATACACCGAATTTAAAGCTTTCTGCTCAATAAATTAAAAAATAATAGAGTGCGATAAACGGACAGCTATTTGGCTGTCCGAGGGAGTGTTCTTGTAAAGGATTTGTTATTTCATCAAAACATAGAACAGTAATTTAAAAAGAAAAAAAATATCCCAACAATTATCACATCCACAAAAATGACGAATACAGTGCCACAACGTACCTATACAACTAACTACATAAATTGCACCTACCTATACGCGAAGTATTATAAAATATTACTGACCTTATAAATTTACTTTTTTCACTTACGACGTTGGAATAAAGTCTCTGAATGATTAATGAACTCCTCTAATGTAGGAACGCGGAGCTCGCCTAAAGTTAAGCACCGCTCAGTCTTTGTGTCGAGGTGCACTTGGCTTGTCACCCCGGGCGTTACCTACGTATCCTCGTTTCCAGGTTTGGATACATACTCAATTACACATCTACTGGTTTTTACTAAGCTACCAGGATCACATTGTAGTTATTTACTAGTTAATATGAATCTAACTACATGTAAGTATTAATTTAAAATACTTTTTATTTCAAAAAAAATACATTGAGATATTATTTTCACTGAAAAGTAGACGGCAGTTTTTGTACAATAATTTTGTTAGACTGTATATCCATTACGAATTATATTAAGTAGTTATATGAGTGTATTTGAAGTATTCCATTATTCTTCTCAGGGTATATAATCATAGTACAAATAGACGTCAATTACAAAATAATTGTTCTGATGATTACAACCAAAGTGCGCTGTTTTCGGTATATTTTTTATTTCTATTTTTTTATGTTAAAAGACAAAAGAGTAGACGTGCCACCTAATGGTAAGTAGTCACCGTCGCCCATGGACATCAACAAGACCAAAGGTATCACTGATGCGTTGTCAGCCAGGAAATGAGAAGAAGATAAGAAATAATGTACTAGCTCTCAAGCCCCCAGACGGAACACGACGAGTCATTTGGCGACTGATTCAAGCAGAAGGGTGGTAGCTAACCAGGCAGGCAGGATAATATAATACTTACGCGAAGCCCTACCACCAAGTAGGCTGCCTTCTGTCGCCTCTTACGACACCCTTTTCTACCAGCATGGGATAAGGAGGAGTATTCTAGGCCGCCCCAATACGGCCAGTTATAATTTATTTAAAAATTGAATTTCGTTCCAAATCAGTCGAATTATAAAGTCTTCTCTGACAAAATTTGCTACTGTTTGTTTTTTAATTTAAATATTACACTTCTATTTTGGTTATAATTATTGCAAAGATAAGAGCGAAATATGTGGCAAGAGAGAGATTGTGATGATATAAAAATATGTTCAAAGAAAGGCTAAAAAGTGTTTTAAGAGAAAATAGAAATAAAAAATATATTTTCTCACATTTTTTTTTGTAATCTATTAATTTTACCTCTGGCTAAATGTAATTTCTTTTTCATTTAAATTAGTGCTTGTTATTTTTGTATATGCAGGATATGAATTTATTGCATGCAACGCGGGAATAAAATAAATTATATCTAGTTCTAATAGTAAAAAGTTATATATATAAGTATATATAAGTTGATACATTTTCATCAATAAATGTAAGTAGGCAATATAGGTATGTATACCTATATTGTAATAGTTTTGATCATAACGTTCAGAAGGAGGCACATTTAGTTGCCTGTTTTATGCATTGAGATCAGTCCCTATTTTTAGTATATACAAATAAACTATGTGCTTCTTTCAGTAGGATATAGTGAAAAACCAGATTTATCAGTACATGATTCTTTTTTTTACTATTTTTTTTTTATCGTGAGTCGTTATTATTGAGTGTACTGGCTACTGGATAAATTTTAAAACAATATATCAAGAAAAAAATTATGTCCGGTACTCAGGATACTAGCAATGCTATGAGAGGATATTTTTTATACATTATATATATTTCTGATACTCAGTAAAACATCTTTTTTTAAACGTTTTATCAATCTGGTTTCGTACATTTTTGATAAACGTAATTTTAGGCCATCCAGATTGGCAACACTGAATGTAACTTAATTGTTATTTAGTTTATTTAAATTTAGGTTATATTTACAATTTGGTATATAATTGTAGAAATAGCAACATGTCGTTACCCCCAGCTAGTGGTACAGGCAAATATTTCGTGAGAGCTGCGAAATCAATTCGACTCATTCGTCAGGGTTGTACGAACAGGCCATTTTTTCACATATCTGTAACCCATGTATGTATCCTAATTTTAGATTTACACTTAACTTTTTAGAGATTAAAACCTGATTTCTGTTAGTTAATCAGATTTGTACAATATAATAATATACATTTTTATTAATATAGAATTCTAACTGTTTAAAAATGAAGTCCTGTATAGTGTTCCAAATCTCATAAATATTATCACAAGTAACGTAACTTAATATGTTATTATCGAATAGGATTACCTACTTTATTCTTAATTATTGATATTTCAGCGACGAAGACTCAATAGTCAGCCAGTGATAGAACAATTGGGCTCCTTTGATCCTATGCCCAATTTGTATAACGAAAAACTAGTAGCTTTAAATTTAGAACGACTGAAGTACTGGCTTGGTCAAGGGGCACATGTTACAACCCCAGTTGCTGAGTTACTGGGTAATAGTTATTTTTATATCAATTTGATGTTATTTATTTTCATTACTTAATAATTAACTCTTAGTTACATTATTCATTGGCAATATAACCTATTTATCTAACAAATTCTTCATAATTTATGTAGAATCCTTGTTTCTCTGAAACGGTCCAGAGTTTGCTTCCTGCTTGAAAGTTTTTGGGTCTTGGTTCTTTATTATGATGCATGTGGTGTTGCTGATAAGTATGGCCTGATGTGACCACTTACCATCAGGTGTTCTGTACACTCATTTCCCAGCTTTTGATGTAAATTCATAATTTTTGTGAACTGACATAGAACTCACCCATGGACTTCTGAAATGTACAGACATCAGCAATACATTCCATATAAAAGAAAAAGGGTATAATCATAACTGGTTTTCTAATATTCCAACTGTCCAGCACATCAATTTAAGATTGTTTTTAAATAGGGGTTGTAACCTACTACCATGCAAAAATTTGCTGGCATTAAACTAATAAATACAGAGTCCCATAAATTTAAACCAGAGAAACTTGCCGTTATTTTCTTGTCATCTTGAGAAGGAAACTTAGAATAGGAATCTTGGCTTAGACTTAAAAATGCAAGGATCCTGTTTCACACTATTGATTTTTATTAGTATTCAATAATAATATTAATTGAGTATCCAAATGTTAAAATAAATTCTAGGTCTCTCAGGATTCTTCCCTATCCACCCAAGGACATACATGACTGCTTGGAGAAACAGACAGACAGAAAAAGAGCTAAAGGAGAAAGAAGAAGCAGAAAAAGCAAAAGCTGAAGCTACTGAAACTGCCTGAATAGTTAATTACCCACTGTAATTGGAGATGGTAATAAAATTTAATGACTGTTTATGTTGAAATTTCCTATTATTCTGTATAATACGGATCACTGTTTTTGTCTTATTGTTTCTGAACTATGCAAATGAAATATTGTGAAACAGAGTTTTTACAATTATTATTTGTTAAAAAATTATTTGATACAATACTTTTATATTGTAAATATGACATTCACAAAAATTAATAATTGTTACTATGTTTTATCAGGAGCTATGATTTTTTTTTATTTACTATGTACACCTGAAATTAACTTATGAATTCCATATTTATTACTGAAAACTGCATAAGCAGCCATACAGTTGTTTTCTGAGATTATTGCATTAAAACACAACTTTTATATTGCACCTTTAGAATGAAAGTGACTTACCTCAAAATTCCTGAAATTCCAGATTTTACTATAAATTTAATTAAAAAAGCCTACTCTAAAACCCCATGATGAAAAAGAGCCCGAATTATGAGTGAGAAAGGGAAAACCTCATACATCTCATACATCCTAAGTCTCTTTAAATCTACTCAAGACCATACATTTTTTAAAACTTTCATCATTTCCCATAAATTGCAATTTTTGAGTTAAGTCCCTTTCATTCTAAGAGTGCGATATTATGCACGGAGAGTCACTAGAGAAGTAAAGTGAAATTAATATTCTATGCTAGTAATAGAGAAAACAAATTGTGAATGTACCTTAATATTATTCTTCAAATTTTAATGTGAGAGACAAAAAGCCATAGGATAGATACAGATAACTCATATTATAGCTCTTTATACTTTATGAGGCTACTTTTAATCTGAAGTTTTATTAAGAAGCAAGTGTGTGTGAAAGGCATGTTAAGAAAGAAAGAATTTTTTTCATGATTTTTTATCTCAAAGCATATCCAAAGTTTGGATGAGGATAACATTTGTAAAGATAATCATCTTTGGGATTGAAGTGAAATCGGTTCCTGTTTATCTAACTAAAGGATACATAAATGGTCATTAAATTTAATTCATCATATTTGGGTGGTTCTGTGTGTAATTTTTTTTAATGATTAGTTTAGTTGTTAATAAAATAATTTTAGTAAATATGGTTTTATTGAGCAGTTCTGTTGTGGTTAATAATTATCCGTCCAAATCCTATTTCATTACCAGTCATTCTGTTGAATAGTTATGATGGAATTTCTGTTTATTTTTTCTCTTAACTTTTGAAGTGTTTTTCTGTTTGTTTTTGGGGAGTAAAAAACGCAACTTTGCGGTTGCGCTTAACTAAACATTGATATAGCGACCCGATAGCAAAGTCAGAAGTCCTAGGATCGATTACCGGTCTGGACCGTGATTTGTATCAAGTAAATGTTGACATCCATGCTATCGGTAACACAGGGGGATCCTAGTGCAAGGGAGTGTGTGTGAACGTTTTTACTATTTTTAATAAAACTACAGCGTAAAATATTAACTTTTAATATTATTTAAGTAATCCTTTTGTTTGTCCGTATCAAAGAAAGATAACTTATAAAGAATTCCTAGGTTTTGCAATAAAAAAAAGTACAGATATTGTGTAAAAAGATAATCCCAGCTGAATTTGTAGCCACAGACAAAAGGGAGAAAATATGATTATTATCGGTAATATCAAGAAACTACTGGTGATAAATCCCAAATCGCGATTTGATCGCGAATCCGAACACATATATTATCCTTTGTACTGTTGTCATGAATCCGGTTATGCCAAACTCAACAATCTTAGTGAAATGTGGGTAGGCGGACAATGTAAAAGGTTACTCACTACCGTTCATCCTTAACTCCATCACGTAACTCATCACAGACCGTGTGACGACGTACAGGTTATTCGAGACCACTGTGTTATGATTCTTAATATGGATACTAGGTAAATTAAAAAAAACGATTTACAATGAATCCTTTTATTATATGAAAAGATTAACAATTCCTTCGTGAATATTATAAAATACATATTGCTAAATTTCTCCAAGGCACACTAATCGTGAATTTAAAAATCACAAGCGATATATGAAAAACACACGATTGATTCCAAATGCTTTTAAATTGTACAAAAATATTGCATCCCACCAAAAAAACTAAATGCTTAAACATTTCATATAACGGCATTCAAGGCATTCTTTGCTATAAACGCAATAAACGAAACCCACACATACATACAAGAACGAGGCCTTTTCAGAAGTAACATAACTAAACAACCGTAGGTAAACACTCCTTGAGCAAACCTAAAGGGGATACACCAAGATAATCGTTATTCTACAGTATGCCTTACATAGGGAAAACTAAGACTCAACCCCCACTGATACAAGACGAAGTGAATCTAAATTTGGACATAAGATAACAAACTATCTTCACAACAAAATACATAAATCGGCAGAGGTCACTCGTGTAGTACATGTACAGGTGAATCAAATTCGAGACTCGCTTCGTCACTATGTCATTGAAAATTGAGCCTAAGACAACTTTTGACGGTCTTCACTTAATCATCTAAGAATAAAATTTTATTCCCTAAAAGATCTTATCAAGCACAAGAGATGATAGATTAAACTAAAGATTTTAAACTAACCTTGTAAAACGATCACGAGCATAATACAAAAACACTTACCTAACAATAGATAATAATACAGACTTGGGTCCATTTTAAATCTAGTGAAAGTAAAAAAAAAGCCCATTCCCAAATGATTAGAAGCTCTAATTTTTAATATTAAAAGGGTAGTTGAAACAAAGTGTCGTCATCCGTCAATGACGTAACAGCTGCACTTGCGTTCGATGTTTGAATTATAAAACATTTTCGTTTCTTTTTTATGTTTTCGTCAGTTTGCGGCTCACGCGTTTTGTAAAATCCCTGAGTTATTAAACGCTTTAATTTTTAATCTTAAAAGGGTATTATAAAATGTGCTATCATCCGTCAATGTCGTAACAGCGGCACTTGCATTCAATGTTTGAATTATACAAGATTTTCGATTTTTTTATGTTAATTACGGCTACCGCGTTTTGAATTAAAAAAAAAATGCGGTGCACTATATAGTTTTGTACTTGTCCCTTCGCAATATTTGAAAAAGGTAAACCGATGGGATTAGTTGTTCTTCCTCACTGCATCCGCTACTAGACGACCGGCTGAAAGTAAAAAAATAATCACTATAGTTTAAAACTTATTTTATACCTAATCGTAGACAAAAGAGTGTCAACAGACGATGACAAAACATTTTACAAAGCATAAACTTTGTAAAATTTGTGTCACTTATGCATTCGTAGGTACATAAGATAATTGTAAAAATAAATTGAATTTAAAAAAACAATCGAATGTTGGCACTTAAAATTTCTATCTTTAACTGACTTTACTATTGAAATTATTTGAATAACTCCATGGTTAATAATTCGTCAAGTTTAATGATTAGTTCATTATTATATATTTTTTAAAACCACACATAATCATTCATTTGTGAAATTGATGCAAGAAAGAACACAGTAACAAAGAGAGAACAATCACATTTTCTACAATAACGTTATTAATTACGTACTACGAACTATACAAAAAAAGACTGGTCGTCGCCATTTTCCAAAATGAAGCACCCTAAAACAAGATCTCGATCTTTCTATCCTACCCAATAATCAGACATTCACGGTATGATTTTAGGATCCATTCGATAATCTCTCTGATAGATTATATTTACATACACATATGTGCAGCGTGTTTCGTGTTAAATTATTATTTCATTGACACAGCAGTTCGAGTAAACTGTCATTGTCAGTGTCATCAGAAAAAAACGAGTCGGTGAAAAAATCTTGGAGTGACGATGGGTAGGATATTCAGGAGGCTCGACGGGTGGACAAAAAAACACGTTACAATTTTTAATAAATAAAGTTTTAACATAAACTCCTTTGAGTTTTATCGTCTATCCTGCAATGAATGAATCAATAAAAATATTTTTTTGTCATTTTTCGAATATTAAGCAAGTAACTCCTGGATATAATTCGAATATTGAAACTGTAAATTATTTTCATTACGTATTATAACTGTTTTAAACAACTTTTAAATATTTACAAGACTGCCGAATGCTGATTAACATCAGAAGTAGGATGATGTGGAGATCGCGTTAAATATACCTTCCTACCTACATACTAGCGCACACACTTACATGACAGTGTGCAGAGATTTCCATATGTGGCGCAACTATTTCTGTGTAGGTGCTTACGTCAAACAAAACCACTGTGCCATCTTTTGTGAAATAAAATACTTTAAAATAATTCTAGAACCCAAAAAAGTGTCAAGGTACATTTCTCAGATGAGGCAGTATTTTTTGTAGAACATTTTATATATTTTTGAGAACAGTCACGCACACAGTAAGCACGGTGCTTCACTTTCGACTTGGACGCATAGTCTTCTTTCTAGTCCGTACCATCTACTACCTAGTTTGACTACGTCAACTGTTGAAAGTAACGTGATATGACTAAATGAATAAATGATCAGATTAAGTAATTTTCTACGTCAATGTCAACGGGAATTTCTCCAACAAACTCCCCCTTGTTTCGTCAATATTTATATTTTTCCCATCGACTTAATACTTTTTAATTCATTTTCTTTAAATTGTCAAGAGCAAACTGTAAAACTTCTTGCAATATCAATATCAACTTTTTAATATTGTCGCAATGTGGTGTTAGTTGGAAGGGAAGAGCAAAATGTTATTTAAAACCAGTTACAAAATTATACATAAGTAATAAATGTTAAATAATTAAAATATACAACTTTGTGTTAAGTAAAACAATTTTACAATAACAGTATTGTTAACATGTTAGTAGAAGCGCGCTGTTTGTAAACGAGATCAAAGCTGTCCAACGAACAAAGCACTCCGGCCGTGGATCTGTACTTACAGAACGGGGTGTATGCGTTCTACTCTTGTTTACCTAAAATCAGTGATAGGACATAGTAAACACAATGTATAGGCGAATGCAAGGTAAACGAGGAAGCATTATGACAGTATCACAAAACAAATCATCCATGGGAGTTATCTCGAGAACTAAGAAACAACAGCTACTTCAAAGAGTTCAAAGTGTGAAGTACAAAAGCATCAATATTACGGAGTGCATCAATATACGTGGGTGTTTTTTTAATTGAATTCGGTCGAAATAATGCATACTATTTGGCCAACCATCGCAAATTACAAATGTAACCGTGACAGGGTCGACGTCACAATTCCAAGCCGTGCAAATGTTGCCTCTCTTAGGCTCAGATCTCATGTCTCATCATCGTTCTTAGAAATATTATAGAGAACTCTCGGGATTGTTATACTACATCGAAATAAGTGATATGAATTTTCACCGAATACGTAACGGCCACTCACGGTTTTTGTGCTTTGTACCGCCATTTCGAGACGAGTCAGGGCGAAACCACGATCCCTATAATTAAGTCGAAATGTCGGTAAAAAAACACAAACACCACACACAGTTAAAATGTACAATTAAGTAAATTCAAGTAACAAATTCATTCTACCACTGGAACAATACTTTGATGAGCACATTGAAACATACATATAATAGGATAAATTAATCTGAAACCTATGGTTATCATTACAACAGTTCACAGAAATTTCGAAAGCTAGATACGTGAGTTAAACTGTTTTCGTGATAACAGAGCGATGTTATCGTTGCGACAGATGGCTTATCAGAACCGGTTTTGTCATACAATATTTTACACGTACAGAATGTTCTTATCAATTACGTATACTAACAGACAAGTTTTAGACCGTACATATATCGGCGCATTATAAGTTAAAACATAGGGTAGTACCCCATAACAAAACAAAAACAACACGCAAAGGCAAAAATTAACACACGCCTCACCCCCTTTCAACTAGTGTAAAAAAAACACGTGCAAAACCACTCATAGGTTCAGAAGCGAGTCAGACACCGGATGAAGCGCTGCTCTTGCATTGATGTATTCAAGGCTCTGAATCTCTATTCAATTGACGCGAAGTGATTGTCGCAAGATTACTGCTTATAGGATTGGGAAAGTACTTTTAGACATTTTTGTTTTTCTTAAACTGTATAACTTTTAAATTAATTTGCGTTCATTAATATTTTTTTTTTATGTTAATAGCCGACAAACGAGCAGACGAGCCACCTGATGGTAAATGGTCACCGTCGCCCATGGACATCAGCAAGGCCAAAGGTATCACTGATGCGTTGTCGGCCAGGAAATGAGAAGAAGGTAATAAGAAAGTACTGGGTCTAAAGCCCCAGCCGGAACACGACGAGTCGTTTGGCGGCTTATTCAAGCAGGAGGGTGGTAGCTAGCCAGGCGGGCTTCACGGAAAGATAATAATATCAGTAATAATATTAATGACTAATAATAATACTGGTAATATAATCCATACGGGAAGCCCTACCACCAAGCAGGCTGGCTTGTCGCTCTTACGACACCCTGTTTTGCCAGCATGGGATTGGGTGGAGTATTCTAAGCCGCCTCAATACGGCCAAATCAAATGTTAATCAAATCAAATATTGTTAGTTTATTAGAAATTCCTTTGTTTTACAAATATTTATATTTTGCTTGATTAATAAATGCTTTCGATATTAAATTGTGTTTGACCTTTCTACTTTTTTACATATATATTATTTACAATGAAAGCAATATAATGATCATTTAAAGACACACCCGAGACAGGTAATCAATGTAGTACTGCGGCCTAAACTCTTGAGTATCCCATATATATATCTAGCAGTAGTTTTGTGTATATCTACTAATATTTTCTAAATTCTGATAAACAAAAGTTTGTGTTCTGCTAATGTTCATTACCTTGGTCGTAAATAGAATTAAACTCCTGTGCAGAAACAAAAATTAAGTGGTATCGAATTAACTACAGATATTTTAGAGAGAATTTATGTCGATAACAGCTGATACAGTATGCAATAAAATTTAAATAAAAAAATTAACGGAATACTTTGAAATAAATGTTTCAAAAATATGGTAAATTACAAAAATAAGTTGTTACAAACTACAATGCAACTACGAAATCGACTAACGTGTAGAGCATAACATTCAGATTACATTTTGACCTTTTTGTTTCTACCCTCGAAAATGCGTAATTGATGTATTAAAAGAGAAAATAATGCAATACAACTACAAAAATAATGAAAATTAACTAACATTGGGAACAAAAAGCGTAATTACTCAATTGCTCAACTTGTTCATCGAAAAATTTATCTTCCTTTTTGCATCTTGCACCAACTCAGGGATATTTACTGGTTTCATAGAAAAACATACAAATCAGTTATTTTAAAAACTAATAACGTCCGATGCGTTCCAATTTAAAAGAAATCATAAAAAATATAAAGGGAAAAAGCGAATATAGATAAATAATAACAACTATCCATCTGACACGGCCGAGAGACATATTCCATGCGTATAAATAGATAGACCTTGTCGTGCTTCCGAGTGACAATAACTTTCGACGTTTGGCTTGATCACTAACCCCTTAAATCTCCTCAATTACGTTCATCCCAACTACACTAATGCCGTGTTGTGAGTTGCTGACAACTCGATGCCAATATTTAATTACGACAGCTGATGTGCGTCGAGTGACGATTTGGATGAACGTCTAATATTCCTTATTATTGCCGAACATCTAATATTGTCAGTGATTTAATTAATAAAAACGTCACATTACAGTCTACCAATAACTTAATGTATATTGTAGTGTCAAATTAAACTGCTTGTAGCAATAATAGACTTTTTAGTTATTTTGCATTATAATACGAGCCCAATTAACAAAACAAAACATTTTTCAAAATGTTGACAAAATACGCTAACTTTTTAAAATTATCTCAGAAGCATTAAATCAAAGTTACGTTATATTAAAAAAATACTTTTAAAAATGTTTATTGTTTCATTGCACGAACATACCTAATTTAATGTCTGCTACGACATGACTTATCACACAATCTTATATCATTTTCTCACGTATCAGATACGTCTTGAAAGACTATACATACGATTTCGGTTAGGAAAATAAATTCAGGACACATTTTTTTCTGTTTTCATCTATACTAATAAATAAAATTGGTGTGTCTGTTTGTAATATTAAAATAACTGCTTTTTACTAAATGCATATACGGTACATACGGTATGTATATACGGTACATATACCAAAATAATTTTATTTACAATTTTTGTCTGGCTGTCTGTCTGTTTGTTCCGGCTAATCACTGAAACGGCTGGACCGATTTTGGCGGGACTTTCACTGGCAGGTAGCTGATGTAATAAGGAGTAACTTCGGCTACTTTTATTTCTACTAAATAACTTTTTTGTTAAATCCCACGCGGACGAAGTTGCGGGCACAGCTAGTACATAATAAAAGTGTTTCACGATCTAACACTCTTACTTCACATCCTTTCTAGTCCTGGTTTATTTGAATAAAGTCGGCCATCTTGTATTATTTGTATTTGAAAAAAATACTGTCAAATGTTTCTAATAATCGAGTTAAGGAGTCAGGGTGGAGATTGCGTCTATAAACAAACATAAACATTTACGCACTCACACCCCCGCACTAGGATTCCGTGTTGCGGGTGGCATGGACATACACAGATATGACATTAAAAACATCCATGACCCGAGAACAAACATTTATCTCTCACATAAATGTCTGCCCCGGCCGGGAATCGAACCCGGGACTCCTAGCACGGCAGGCGGGGTCATTACCAACTGAGCTACAGGGTTGTCGTCTATGAAGACATATCTGTTATTTCGTGACAAAGTTACATAACTCTGAAAGAATTAAATAATGTCGTACATTTAAGGTTTGCTGCATATTAAGTTATCTCCTATCTTTTTCGTTGTACTTTGGACATGTCATAACTAGGCCACGCAAGTGACTACGCCACGTTTGACGACTCCATTGCTCAGTTGGCGGTGATTCCAAGTCACCGCAGACATAGATGTGACATATAAATGTTTATTCTCAGACCTTTTAGTTCTTGAGAAGTAGATTAAATTAAATTTTGAAGCACTTTAAATATTGACATTTAAATAACATCAATGTTCTTCATCTCTGCAATTGCTAGGCTTTAGACATGATCGCGTCCACGGACTTCATTGCCCTTTACAACTTCGCGCGGACAGCGAAACGAGTTTGGAAGGCTAACCTGAGAAGCGCTGAAAAGGAGTCCGGGTCTCACATTTCTCCTCTCCTAAAAAGGGGAATTATAACAACCTATCGGCATCATCTTCGAAACTTCTTTGTGGAACGTATTAGGGCAGAGCTATGATTGTCCTTTTTTAAGCATATATTGTACAAGTAATGCCAAAAAAACTTCGATAACGCGATTCAGGAACACCGTGGATCCATATATGTTGTTCCAGAAAAATACTAGGTTTACTTTTACTTACTCTTGAAGAACAAAGAAATATAGGAACGTTACCCAAGATATCTACCACAAATATAACTAAGGAAACTAGCCGTAAATTAGGTAATAGCGGGAAGGTCTCGATCAGGGATGTTATGGAACTCCGTAACCGTAACCGAATTCGATAAAAGTTTTTAATAACTTCGGATACGGGTAGAGTCTAAATGAGAATCGTTATGATATGAAAGGGTCTCGCCGGACGTTCCAATACGCTTAACATGTCTCTCTCAATTTTACATAGTTTTTATTATTAAATTCTTAAGACTATTATTTTTCTGTTATTATAATACCAAACAATACCTAAAAATAAAGTCAAACCTTTCCAAGTCCTAAATCATCTAATAACTGTAACTGAAATTATCCGTAACAACCGGATAATCCGAAATAATTACATATTCGTATCCGTAATTGAAAACGGTGACATATTATTCATAATATTCGCATGTATATCCAGATCCGAAATTTGTATCCATAACATCCCTAATCTCGGTCTAAGATTCAAGCGTGCTTTGAGTAAGAATTAACCCCGTTGTAACATTGTAAAATAAATTATCTTAACTTTTTACAAATTAGCAACAATATAACGTATGAAGCAAAGCATCCGGAACCATGCAAGCTAGTCATAACGTATTGAGATTACCTTTTAACCAGTAAATTTAATCGCTGTGAAGTTCTTTGAGAGTTTTGTTGAGTTCCTTGAAGGTTTTATCAATATTTTTGTTGGCATTCTTCACGATCTTTCCCAGAATGTCTACAATATGCACATAATAATTGAGAGAGGAGTGCTATGAGTGAATCGGGTCCTTTACAGTGTTTTAATCACTAAATTAGTAAAGTAAACCCAAATTTAAAAATACTTTGGCATAAATACGTCACATGGAACTTAGTGTTATTATGTAGTACAAGGCACCAACTAAAAGCTCGTATCAACAGCGTCCCGTTTAACTTTATCGATTTATTTTTAGAATTCATATCGATTCTCTATTGTATGAAAATCTGTAATGGAATTTGGTATTTCATCCTCAATTATGAATTTAATTTTTGAATTTGATTTGAGAATTCTGGTTTTTGAATCGAATAATAAATTTACAGGGTTTTAATTCTAGTAAATTATTGTATGTTTCGTTATATGATTAACAAGCTAAATTAACAAAGATAATTGAGTTTTTCTTTAATCTATCAAATTATGTCTTCGTACGTGTAAACATATATTATTTTTTACTCAATTATACAATCCTTAATTCAAAACCCGAAGCCATACCCACACATTAAGGACAAATAAAAGAATACAATCGAATAATGAAATAATAATCATAAAACCTAATTATAATTTTATTCGGATGTGTTAAAAATACACCGATAATTTAAGGTTACGAAACATACGTAATTTCATCGACGAAATCTCACATATGTAGGGGTCTACCTCCCCTGCTGTGGGAACGGCCGCCATTTTAACTTTTTTTAATTCTTGTATATATGTACTTCTGCCAAAAGATACCGATTTCTCCGGACGCAAAGGTCCTACAGACGTTAAAAATATAATTTAAATAATAAAAATAGCATCTATTAAATAAAACTAATACCACGGAGAGTTTTATCTTAAAAAAAATTTAAAAATATCCAATGCTAATTTAACTAAAAATAATTGACTCTTTTATTTTTAATTCTTCTAACATACTTCAAAAACAATCACATTGATACTTCATTTTTTCTACTATCCAAATACTTAAGCATATTACCTACAAATTGACATCGAAATTATTGCTCTCAGTTGCACAACTCGAGAGTTATTGCTGTTTGAATATAACCCATACGCAAGGGTCCTAAACCCAAGTAGAGCTACCTGCTACATTGAATACGGTCCATTTGAGTAGGAAGGAAAATGATAGGTATTATTGTTAGAGCGGTGAATGAGTAGGAAAAAAAGATCATGTTCGGCCAATGCAGGTATCGAATGTACGTACACAGGTTTGGGACCCTCGCGTATGGGTCATATTCAGCATATCAGCAATAACTCTCGAGTTGGGCAACTGAGAACAATAATGTTGATTTTACCTTTTAAATAATATATTTTTAACGTCTGTAGGACCTTTGTGTCCAGAGAAATCGGTATCTACAAGAATAAAAAAAAAATGGCGGCCATTCCACAGGAGAGGCGGTAAACCCGCACATATGCGTGTTTTTATCGATGAAACACATATTTCGTAACCTTAAACTATCCCTAGGTCATGACCGGATACCCTGTATTGGTATCCCCGAGACCTGCTATAACCCACACCTGTCCCTGTATTCTACATATTAGTAATTGTAAAGCCATACCAAACACTGTTCCATTAAGACTTTGAAAACACTCGGTTTTAATAATAGATTTTCACGAGCAAAGACACGAGCTAATGAAGCGCGACTGCGAATGACCTGAGTATTCGATTTATCAACAAATACTAATATAACCTCCAATAGTAATCGAAAGACTACTTACAACTAATTCCCAATAGCATCAGATACGATTGTTGGCGACTTTCAGTCCGTTCGTTGGAAATATGATGAATGCTGCGCCTCTCCAGCGCCTAGTAATATTAGCGTCTGATCCACTTAAGTTACTTGTGTATTCATTCATTCAAATTATATCAACATTAGCGAGTCGTCATTTATAATTTCTCACGGCTTTCAGTTAAGTTTCAACAAACAGATACATACATGGAAGTACGTGCGCGCAACGCAACAGAAATTTAACGAAATATCCATATTTTTATTTTTAATCAAAACTTTAATAATATCCCAGATGTTTGTATTTAATTGTACAATGTGCAATAGATGTATATACGTTTGGTAAACGTTAAAAGTTAATACAAATTCAGTCTAATCCAACTACAAGTAATACATATTCTGTTAAGTTCATAAAAAAAGATTAGCAATCGTGTACGGATAAATTTCATTTTTACTTTTCGTATACCATTCGAATAAATTATTGATATATGAGTCGATTAACTCGCCTGGAACCATTCATAGTCGCGCATCACTAGCACGAGCGCAGAGCATTCTATTGCGCAGGTTTGCATTCAAATCAAACGTCACAAATATACATATATTTTTGAATACCGAAGCGGGGAAACGGAAATACTGTAATTTGAGCACATGTTCTCGTGCCGGCAACCAAATGAAATATTTTAGATGAAAAATGATTCCATTGACGGTGGTTCAAAGTGAATTGACATGGTAAAATTTGCTAAACCATAATGAACTGCTTGGATTTTGCGTGGCTATAGGTCCTATTTGTCTTAACAAGATTGAACACAAACACAGTTAACTGAATTCAATAAACACATGAAACCTGTTTCATGTTTCTATATTTTTAGGTAGGTGTGGCTAGGACTTGACTGGCACAATTATAATTTATATAAATTGTACGTAATATAAAAAAAAGATTATATAATAATAATTTTGATCGTCTCATTGTCGCAACAAAATTCCGAAAACGAACAATTTCCGTCAAAAACGAGGCGTTAGCCGTGACATCTGTCAGTTTGACATTTTGGCTCTCACATAAACGTCAGCAGTCAGATCGCTTAACCTTACCTTATTTTGTATGTCAAAAAAGGTTGTATTGCAAATATTGAAGATTCCTTACCAGAACTAGCCATATCATCGATACGACCGTGATGCTTTTGGTAATACGGACGGATGATGCGGTGGTAGATGATCAGTGATCCGTTGTAGTCGGTAGGCAGGTAGCACCATATTACGAAGATGCACTGAAAATTTCAGAACATTAAATATATAATTAGATTCTCAGATATTCCTTAATGCACACTACAATTAAATCGGAAATAAATATAAGAATTACAGAACAGATTTTTTGATTTGGAAAACTTATTCGGCGGGTCTACCATTTCCTTCTTGGTTGGCAACGTTCTCACTGTTAATATGGCGCATCATTAAGATACGATGTAAGAGTAGAAATATAGTTTCTTGTTCGTCGTTCTCGTTCAATGTCACCACCGGTGTGTATTTGTTTACATAGGTGGCTTGTACATTTATTTATTATAAACATAATTTCATGAAAGGTAAGTGTACAGAACTGGAACTCACAAGTCATGTAGAGTCAATGTTCATTAACCGTACTCTGATGGTAAGATGTGCCCCGAGTTTTGGTTTAAAGTTTAGTGATTAGTATAATCATCAACACAACCCATATTGTCCCACTGTTGGGCTCGGGTCTTCTTTCAGAATAAGTGCGGTCATAGTATAGGGTCATAGTCCGCCACACTGTAAAGTGCGAGCTGGCCGACATTATGGAACATTACGGGGAATCTCAGGTATGTAGGTTTCTTCACGATGTTTTCCTTCAACAACATAAACATTGCCTATCTACAATAAAATAGTTGTTCGATTCAAGTTTTATTATTAGTATAGATTATTGTAGCGGTTTCTGTGATGAAAAGATGGAACGGTTTAAAATTCGAAAACCATGACAATGTATTACAGATTATATTATATAACTTCCATTTGTGATGTGTACGTATATGAAATAAAATATAATTTATTTTATGAATGTTTTTCATGTATATGTATGTATTTGTATGGTGCACTTTGCAATAAATCGTTCTTCTTTCGTCCATTTGGTCTTACGGTAGAATGGTTCGACTACACACACATATGTCTATTTATAGTGTATGTAATTTGATATATGAGGTCTTTATTAAAATGCTAGTAGCCCGCCCTTGCGTCGCACCGGGAAATATGTTTTAAACTGGCGTTACACATTATTTTAAATCTCCCTCGTAAATCACTAGTGAACTCAAGTATCTTTAATTATTATACATATACACTTTAAATATATTGGCTTTAATATATTTACTTGTCGGCTATGTCCATAAAAAAACGTATGAAAAAAAACAATGAAATATTTTTAGTTTAAAAAATTACTACACTTAATAAGTAACCGAAAAGGTCATTAAAATAAACACTTTTATTAGCTTTAGTAATTAATATGAACGTTATTAATTAATTGTCATATTTGGTTTGAAGTCATTACATAATTTTTATTTTGAAATTTTAGAGGGAAATGTAATCCATTCCATATTATATACTTTCTCGAAGTTTTTGTAAATTTACTTGACATATATTATGATTCATATTCAATACACACACAGTTTATACATTTTTAAAATTTCTTTTCATATTTATTTTATATCACGTGATTATCTAGTGTAGGGTGACAAGTTTTTACAGCTGGTCTTATTCTGTTTTACTAATGAAGAATACAATTATCACACAAAACCGGCCCGGCACGGTCGCAACACGAGGATGTCGTACAGAATGTATTAATGTTAGTGCCATTACTGTCTTTCACACGCACCTGTCGATAACAAACCGTTTACCCTACATATGTATACTCCTGCAAACTCACTACTATATATGTATGCCTTAGGAAACAGCGAACATATTTATTTAGCCTTAAAACTCAGCACCTCAGTCAACTCTCACTGCTCAGACTAGCCTGAGATTAAGCCATTCCTCGCGGGAATTAATTAATGTATAAGGTAAAGATTTCATTGGAGAAAAACGAGTGGAGCAGGTAAGACGGCAGAAATCGACAAATTAAATAACGAAACAATGACTATGGAACGATCCAAATTTTTTAGACGTCCTTACCTTAGATCGTAAACTTCAATGGGGCGCTCATATAACTATTCTCGCAGGTAAACTAAATAGGCCTGTTAATGCCATTAAAAAATGAGAGAGATTGTGGACAGCTAGACTTGTTTATTTTGCTCATTTTCTTAGTCTGATGTCTAATGGTACTAAGACGCATTAAGATGTGAGGTAAAGCACCTGTCATGCATTCAATATTTGTATTGAAAAGAGCTATTATTAGAGCTAAAATCGCGTGAGTCCGCGAGACAAATTTAAAGAAATAGATGTACATATTCACCGTAACCTCTCAAAATATTTATAAATACTAAATTGTATTTATACAAAAAAAAAATTGTATGTTACGCATAAATAAATGTTACGCACAACCGTGAAACAACAAATAGGCGTAATTTGGTTACGTTTTCGTATCGCCTACAAATTGTTGCGGGTTATTTTATGGAAATCTTATGTTTTTTATGAAGGATGGTACGTGATTTACAAATTATAACTTTCAAACGAGTTAAAGTAGGTAAAGGATATTATGGTCTAGAGTAATTAGTAAATGACAAGGAGGCCTAGAAATAATAGGGTCACAACTGATTTCGCGCAAATTAAAATTTCTTTTGTAATTTTCATATATTAATTTAAAAGATTAATTGAGGAGTTTCTTTCGCCGTTTCTTCCCCTCGATGTTAAAATATATTTTAGAAACGGTAATAAAAGCTAAACATGACGTGCATTATAAGTTTAGAAAATACCTAAATGATTTTGAATTTGAACTGGAACATCATAGCGGAGATGAGAATCGTATTTAATAGGGAGCTCAATAGCGCGACGTCGAGGAGCAGAATATACTGTTACATCATCCGCAGCAACTCAACTCATCTCTTCCTCAATGGAAACGCATCTCAAATACCGACTTTTGTAAAGATATTATCCTAATTTGACTTCAAATTACCTTGCAGAGTTAAATAGTTAAGGAGGAGATTCCCCCGAGACGAACCCAAAGAACATTTGTAATAGTAAGCCAGTAATGTGATCATTAGAGAACCAGTATTTTATCACTAAGTTGAGGAGGTTTTACTAAATAAATATTATTTTTTTTTTAAAGGAAAAATCGACTGGCAGATACAATTTGAAACATTAAATAATACTTTAACTTTATATCAAATGTAAATAAAAATAATCCAATCGCGTCCTCATACAGACGTGGACGCTGGGAATGTTTGAAAAAAAAATTATAATATGGCCAACGGCATCAGAAACTTTTACGCAGAATGACAGCCGAATCAAGCAACGATGTAAAATTTTATGAAACATTTTCGCTTCGACTCCGCTTCAATTGCGCTAATTATTTTTCAATTACGAATGATGACTATATTTTTCTATACTCTATGGGTACTACACGCGTGATATTACATAAATAGGCGGTCACGCATAGTTGTCCAACACAAAAGACGTCGATACAAGGTCCTTGGGTGCCCTTCGCCCAGTTGTCTTTGTTACAGTTACAAAAATACGCTATTGTTTCCAAAACTATCTCATTACTCTGCATCGTCCGAGATACTCTCGTTATCATCCAATCTTAACTCATATTACGATTTATATGGTTATTAATTATTCATAGAACCAAGGAAACATGATATTTACGTTCACAAGTAAGACCACACCCGAACCAAATGTTAGTTAAAATATTCTCATCTATTAGGAGTTTAGCAATTTTTTGACGTTTACTCCATACAACTAAAATTTCCTCGTCACTCAAAAATCTATCTATTCGCGAAAACCGCATGCAAATCCGTGCAGTAGTTTTTGGGATTATTACGTTTAGACAGACACATTGTTCTGTACGGACAGCATTAAAGAATGTGTGTATAAAAATACCTCTGGCTTCGTCGATAATTGCTTTGCATACTGAAAGTTAACAGAATTCATTCAGAGGGCAATTGACACTATTCAAGAGTTCTTTGAATCTGTTATCGGTTTTTACAACACCTCAAGATAGTAGCCGCTCCTATCACAACACTGCAATGACTCATCATGATAACTAGTACATGTCTGTTTGTTGAGGCACTCTATCTGTAGCCCAATTAGTAAGGACCCTGCCGAGCAAAGGATCTCAGGTTGGAAACCCGGCCAGGATGAGCATTTATGTAAAAGATAAAATTTTTGTTCTCAGCGTGGCTGTTTGTGACTTGTATGTCTTAACCGACTGTGATATTGGATGTAGAGAATCCTGCTGTGGAGTATGAGTATGAAAGAGTAATTATTTATTTATCATACTATATAGCTTTTTTAATCAGGCCAAAGTTTTAGTTCTACTAATATTCTAGTAGATACATTTCAAGGTTGTACCAAATGTAGCAATCTTTACATTCGAAGACTTAGATATGTCTTATTATGGCATGCAAAATTATTTGCCCACCGCAAAATGACTTTTAATTTATCCAGTAATCCCCATTAAACTATAACATTACTGAGTTATTGTAGGAAGATCAAAAGAAATGGTAAAATATCTAAAATAATCTATCATGATAACTACATAGAAAGTTTGATAGATTTAAAATATTGTGCCACTCGTCGTTACTAAATTCTTAGAGACCGTTATCTTATCTAAAAGTTTATAAACAACATAATTAATGCACTTTGCATTTTTGAAATAACTAAATTTTCTAATGTATTTTTAAGATATAGATCAAGATGCAGATTTTTAAGATATATAAATACATATATTTAAAATAGAATTTGCAATTGATAATATTATGAATTTTACAAAACTATCATCATAAAAATACAAATGTTATTGAAAACAAAAAATGCTCTCGGTGATAAACTGCAAAGTACATTTAGATTACAAATGAGCAAAACTATTGATTACCATTTGAAAGGTTACTTAATGTGATTTCATTATTGCTCCCCATTATCTTGAAGCATATCTTCTCAGATTGCTCTAGTAAGTTAATAAAGAAAGAGATGATCAACCTGAGCATAATTTTTATGGTATCTGTATGGTTATAAATTCTAAAGTATGTTATCAACTTATCAATTCTTCTGCCCCTTTCAATAACCTATCTCCAAGTATTATTTATATGCATATTTTGGTTAATTTTTGACCATTAACACATGGGGCTAAGAGTACTATTATTAATATGACATTTTAATAAGGCTGCAAAATATTACAAGACATATTATGAGTACAGTAAAATCTAGAATATTCAAAACATAATTTTGTAAATAATAATTATTACTTTATATAAATATATAATATTAACTGATCTAAATTAACTAATTTATTGATTATATGATGACTCATTGTTTGTGAGTATAAAATAATTATAACATGTTTGCACAAATGCGATAAACAATCAATTATTTCTTATCAGTAATTATATCAATTATTATTAGTTACAACATTATGTTCTCAATGTTTTTTATGGTCAAATGCAGAAACATGTTATTCTAAACATGTCAGCCTTAAATATTTCTAGTATTAATCAGATATTATATCTATGAAAACTGTTCTGCAACAGTATTACATTTAATAAACAAGTATGAATTGCATTTTATGATACTTGTAAGAAGGGTCACCAATTTTATACAGAAACAAACATAACCAATAAATAATTTATAATTTAGTGCAAGCCGAAATTTTGACAGTATCGTAATCATATCAAATTATACTCAGACAGAATCATCAGGTCAGAGAAGCAATTCTATATATATTTAAATATATAGTAGAAATAGTTTTTTTACTTTAATTAAAAAGACATTGTATTGGGTACACTGAGTTATCTCTAGCAGCATGCCATTAACATATGCTACTAGACACAACATGCTAATTCATTGATATAGCTAATGGATTGTTAATGGATGTTGACAGCACTGTATTGAATACCCTACATGCTAACTTTATTAACAATTTTGTTTCTGCAATTATTCAGTTATTATTTTTGTTTTACTTAAACAAACCTTCATTTTAAATCGATCTTTGACTAGTCATTAGTAATTATTAATATAATATTAGTATAAATAAGTTATATTCTCAATTTACTTTCATATAATTATGACTAACTCATGATCGTTTGAAATACACTACCTGCTTATGATACAATTTTTTCGGTCAATATATCCATTATATTTCAATTAGCAAAATTAACGAATCATCCATAAAATTTGCATATCAAATACGGTTTGAGGTGTCAAATCCATTGTTGTGTTGACTGAATATACAACTTATGTGGGGTTTTAGAGTTGAGTGATTTTTTTTAATAATTAAAACACATCAACATATTTTTTGTAAATGAATATTAATTTTATTTATTTAAACCCACCTCAACATCTTGTTATATTTAAATTTATAAACATAATAATTTTACCGTAATAAATTGCCAGTCATCCAAAGAATTTTTAATACAAATGAATGCAGAGATTATTTCAAAAATCAAAGATTGCATTTATTTCCCTAAGGTAAAATATCTATGTATTTATTATATTAGTATTTGAAAAAAACAATTACAACCAAATTTTCCATTCATTCCTCAATATAGCTTCCACGGAACATATGGTAGTAATAGTAGGTACTTCATAAACGACTCACCTTTATCAGCCAGTATAGAGGAAACCAGCCGACAATGAAGTCTGAAAAATATTCTACGATCGAAAAGCACGCGTAGACCACCCAGTACGTCAGCCACTTCGTATCATCATCTTTCTGCGGCGATTCCAGTGCTTTCATCGACATGTAAGCCGGGTAGACGAAACCAATCGAATTGCATATCAACTCCGCCCCGAAACCGAACACTAAATATAAACCAGTGAACGCGACCAATCCTGCAAAAAAAGGCTAAGTCAATCGAACTGCTAAGGATATAAATAAACGCAAGTGAAAACTGAAAAGTCTAACTCACCGACAAATAGGTACACCCTATTCACACCAGTACTTTGTTCCGCTTTATCGAAGTACTTCGTCCATGGCTTGCTCTTATCAACCAAGTTCCGCTCCAAAGTTTCTTTGTACTCTTGTAATTTTGAACTCATGATGGTGGATACTCTTGCGGTCTGGGGTCTATTGAATTTTGTCACTTCAACAGTCAATCAGTCAACTCATAAACTCACTCACGGCCACGACTTGTTGACAGAATGAAGCGACAGAATAGAAATGACATAGTATCAATGGCGGCGGCTTTTCTGTTAATGTTGCTACAAGTAAAATGAATTGGGCTCAAATGTTACACCAAATAAATATATGTTATGCCGTGTTTATATGAATCATTCAATTTTAAGTAAGTAAATAGTTTATTTAAAAAAAACACCGGTTTAGTAGTGCTTCCTAATTTTAATTTTACGTAGTTGTCCAATATGATTTCTATAATATAATTATGGTATAATCATAAATTCAGTAGACAGAGCTTGCATTTACGCGATTTACAACAAAAAACTGCTGAAAATGAATTAATACTTGATAGAACTATACAGAACTATACACATTTTACCAATACTATAACTGTTACTTTTAACAACTAATTGAATAATATCAAAGCATCTAATTTTATTTTGTAGTCAAAAGTTAATCTGACGCAATATATGTACGTATGAGTAGTGTATTCTGAAGCTATACTAAGCTTTCACTACCGAACAGTACGTCTTACTGCCCAAGACATTTCAGGTTGCAACATCTCTATTAATGCTAAACGCGGTTTTTCAGTATTTTTATATGGAATTCAAATATTATAATTGTTTTGCCGATATGAAAATCCATATTTGGGATAAAATCCAATAGGCTTAAACTAACATTAATCATATTTAAATATATGGCAGAACGTCTTCTGGACTAGCTTGTACAATTATATAAAGTATTGTTTAAACTTAATTAATGAACAAAGGCAAGGCAATGAAAAACAATTTTATTTGTAATAATTTATTCTTTTAAAATATGAAAAGCATTAACATTGATCACTTCTGTGCTTCTTATTTTTAAAAAATATTTTATTTTTAATCTTACGAGAAAACATTAATACGATATTTGACATAGATAACAAATTTAGTTGAGGTACGATGCTGACAATAGCAAAATTTTTTACAGATCAACTTTGTGAGAAGATAAATAATTTTAAAATTGTGATAAAATAGTTACAGGTATTTAAGTTTAAGAACATTCAAAACCGGAGTAAAAACACAGATTTTTTTTTTTAATAAAACGAACAACGGACATGTAAGTTACTGTAGAAATGAGTTTCTACAGTAACTTATAAGATAGGTAGAAAGATGTTGTGTAGAAAGACTAGGTAACAAGATCACTGGTTATCTTTATTAAATTATTTACATTTTTGGATTAGCACATCCTAAGGATTGATTTTTGGCAAATATTTCGATATTTTGCGATTCTGAACTGTACTGACTATACGTTATCATAAAATTAATAAAATTAATGTTATATTAAAAAAGTGCCAATGTGCGTAATGTACAAATATAAATTTAGTGCTAAGCATGTGCTCTAACGATATATTAAAAAAAATAAACTACTCACATAAGTTATTTCAATAAGAAGCTGATGACTAGACAATAATTGATCGCCTTTATCAAATATAAAATTTTATAAACAGATAAATACTACTGTAACAACAAGGAAGGGATTTACGCCTGTACTTTAGCCTTTAATAAGAACTTAAATCCCTGCGATTGAGAGTTAATTAAGCATTGGTTTTTCTTCATTGTGAGAAAAGGTTTTTTATCCAGTAAATTTCATACGGGTTAAAGCTAAACTAAAATAATTTTGCCAGTCCAATAATTTGTTCAAGACAATATGTTATATCTTTTATATTGAAATTCTTAATAATTGTATACTTTAATGACATTATATCCATTTCTTAAGCTAAACTTTTTATCCATGCAACCAGAAAAAATTAAATAGAATACATTACTGTATATGAAGTTCAATAACAATGTGATTAATATTAAGAAAATGTGTCACATTTATTTTAAATATATTTATAAAATGGGAATTTCTGACATGTGGGTAATATAATCAACTATGTGAAATATGTTTAAGGATTATACTATAAAAAAATTATATAAAATGGCAACAGATTACAATTTTGAAAAACTGCTCGTGTAAAATATTTCTACATATCTGAATTTGGGAAATTTAAACAATATATAATTTATAAATATTATCACTTTCTAGAATGAATTTACATCATCACAGTTATATTTTTAGTTAATAATTTGTTAATTTAACAGCTTTCACGTTTCTCTGTGTGACACGAGTATAGTTGAGTACCTTTTAGAAAATAAATTTATTTCATTTGAAGCTTAAGTCAACAAGAGGAAAATTTTAAGACATCATGATTACACATTCTTATAAATAGAATCTGAAATAATATTGTTAATATAACATTCCTATATTTAAATGCGCTACGTAATGAGTTTGGTCTCAGTCTTATGCTACTATGTTCGTGTATATTCGAATAAAGTAATGGAATGAAAATAATTTTCATTCATCAAAAACTGACAACATTAACAAAAAAATTTTACTTTCCATAGAAAAATTATTATATAAAAACCCTATCTATAAATAACTAACTTGTTTTAATACTATATGATAAAGGAAAATAAATGCAATAATTCTACTTAATAAAAAAACTCTGAGCACCTTTTCATCTTAATAACAAATCGGAGGCTGATAAATGTACATTATGTAATATTTTCAATATTCCAAAATAATATTCAACTTGCAAGCCCCATATTTATATTTTTACAATAAAAATGTGCTCTCTCTATGAAATTTGAACTAGAAAAATCTAATTAATAATGAATTCCTAACTATTCAAATGATTAATACCTAGAATCAAATGGAAGAAATGTACTTATGGCCATTAGTTGATTTTGGAACACGTCATTAAATTGGATGTATAGTTTAGGGATGTTATGGATATGAAATTTCGGATTTGGATATGGATACGAATAAATAAGTTATATTTTATCGGTTTCGGTTACGGTTATGAAATTATTTTGGATTATCCAATTGTTTCGGATATTAAATAATTTTGAAGTTGGAAAAAAATATATTTGTATGTATTTACAGGGTATATAGTTTGATTGTATTGCCAGGTACTATTGGGTATTATAATTACCTACAGAAAAAAAATGCCTTAAAAATTTATCAGATACGGTTACGGTTTAAGATAGTTTTTTATTTCGGTTATTCGATAATTTCGGTTACGGTTACGGAGATCCATAACATCCTTGCTCAAGTTTTAAAACATATTAACACTACGAATAGTAAGTTACTATCGGGATTTGTTTGTCGTGGCTGGGCATATTTTTGTATTATTATTTATATAGTGGTATTACATTTTATGTTTCCCTGCGTTTTCAATAAAATAAATTAAAAAAAAACTAATCCAATCCAATAATTCTACGGTTAAGTTTCTTAGTTACATTTTACAGATCTGTCATAATCACAGGATTTACATAAGTAAATGATATATATTATAAAATAAGAAAAAAACGAACTTAATTACATTAATAACTAAACTTTCTAAAAGTATTGTGCGATATTATTGCATGCAATAAAATATGTTACTTTGTCAGTTCATAACATTAATATGTCATTAACCTACCTAACACCGAGACGGAGAATACAGATAAAAGTGTGATAAACAGATATCTAGTTATTCAATAAAAATTGAAAATGTGGAAATCGTAAACAATCACTTAGTTTTTTTAATTAAGGTACAAAACTCTGTTTTTGACAGATAACTTTCACCTATTCCAAAACTTGAAGCAATACGCAGCCATCTTTCTTGATCGTTATCTTGTTATTTTTCGATAGTCTGCCTTCGATTCATCACAAACAACTTTTTTCTGTTATGCTCGAAGCTGTGGGACCTAGATTTAAGTTTTGTACGGTTTATGTCTTTTGGTATCCAATCCTCAATTCGTTTCCGAATCGGGATTAGTCTTTGTTACGCAGCTTTGTGCTTCTTTCTTGCGTCTCTTCTGTTGTCGTTCGGAGAATGTGGCTTGAGTTCCCTGACATCCAGCTGGACGAAAAATAAAATAACATGATTAAATCTATTTACCGTCAAATAGTATATTTTACATAAATACTAAAAAGATATTATTAACATATTTGTTCACTTTTATGTTGTTTTAAATCTACTAAAACTAATAATGCATATTAAATACATCAAGCTGGAGTAATGAAATAGTATACTTTATTTGTTTTAACATAACAAGTTTAAAAACAATGTCTAAATATACCTGCATAATCACACTTTGACATAATATTTTTTTTATTATATAGTAGCACCTACTATATAACTTGCCGGTAATTTATTGTCCCTTTATAATAGTGACACAAAAACAATATTGATTTCTCATGTACAATTTTAAGCTTTCATTTTATACTTACTAAAACTTCATCGTCCGGTACTCTGGAAAGTAAGTCCAGAACTTCATTATTGGGTATTGTGTGTGGCCTCAGTATTTTCCTTGTAAATTTGTTTACACCTGCAACATTTAAAGTGTTTGCTGCAATTCATTCTTTATTTATTTAATTATCTTTTTTTTCTGTTAATTCTTGGTACTTCATTGAAGTAAAAAAAATTCTAGGTTATAAATATTTTCATAGTTTGCTGGGTTTTTAACGTTCTTTCAGTAATTTCATTAATTATAAAATATTGCCTTGACTTTATTAAAGCCACGGTTAAATAATAATAACTTACCCCAAGCCATTAGCAAATATCTCAAGGGGATAATATACAGCACCAACATCGCTCCAATCAGCATGATTATCGCTATGTAACTCAAGTAGGGGACCGTGAAATTCATTAGACTGAAACAAAAATTATATCAATGAAATTAAAAAATATATGAAAAAGTTAAAAAAAAATTTTTTTTTAATGAAAATATTTGAAAAATTACAATAAATACAACGATAGATAGATAGATATAGAATGACGGTTGTTCAGATAATTCACAGCCTAAATTATGATACTTGTGACTTGCGCCAGTACTAGTACTGGAATAACTTTCATCGTGTAAACAAGTTTTACTGTATTAATAAAACTGCTAATCAGATGCTACCCAATTTATAGTCTGTATAATCTGCGTGTATAACCACAGAGTACTACAATAATATTAAGTTATAAATTAGACTTTTAAGTTATACTTTTCGCCTGTTATTTTAACATGAAATTTAAAAAAAATATTGCCGTTTACATACTTTTTTACAGCTTCGCCTAAAGAAGCAACATAGCCAATAGCGTTCTGTACAGTTTGCGTCACTTCTTGTATCGCTTGTAACCTTTCTTTGAGAGATTTCTTCTCTTCCTGGAATAATAAAACCACAATAGAATTTCAAATTGACCTTGTTGGTGTTCAATATTTTAGTGGTTACATCTTTGAGAAACTAAAAAGCTACCAATTTGGTACGGTTCGTTCGGTAAAACGTCAGCTTAAAAAAAGTTGTGTGATCCAATTTGATTATCATTGCTTTTTTAATAAACCCGGCAACCATTTTGCTCCGTTCAAAGTGATCTTGCCCGCTCAAAGTGTTTCGGATAAATTCTCGACTAAGACCAAGTCCATGCCATAAGCGTGCCATGCAGCAATTGTTATTTGTCATACCTTATCGACTTCCTCTTCATCATCCTCTTCAGCCTGTAAGTCATCATCGTCAACAGGCAACAAGAGAGGATTTCCTCCTACGACCACAATATTACACAAATTTATTTAAGTGTAATAAATTTAACATGAATATTATTTCACTATTTTGTTAAAATCAGCTGTTGTTTTAATACTAATTAATTAGACATGCAACCCAAGAGTTGGAAGCTTCCTCGCTCATTTTGAGTACTGCACCGCATAGATGTAGTTATTTATGTACGCTTATTTTAATTATTTAATTTTGACTTTTTTTTTTTTAATTCAAGTATAGACTTAAGCAATAGTACATTTGCACGGTAAAACATTCTTTATATATTTCGATTACCAACAAATGATTATGTTGATAACGATCTAACGAACTCTTTTATTCGATCAAATGTTAACCTGCAGGAAGCGCGGAAGTAGGTGAGGGAGGGGTTGGGTAGAAGCGCTCTGAGTTTCCTAACAGCGTTCGGGAAAGAGATTTGAGCTGGTATTGTTAAATAATGCACCCCAACCGGGACATAATAGTATGATTTGTTTGTTATATTATTATTTTGTACCATGTGACGTAACAGACAGTTATGACAGTCTCCGAGTTTACTTCGACATAGAAAGCAAACGGATCATTAACAGTAAAACTCATTGGTGCTTGTGATGTTGCACAGTCTAATGCATTGTTTGTATATTGCGGGTAATAATAATGAAATTCATTACTCTGTATATATATTCTATACCGATCATACGCTACGACTTTCGATGGGTCGATTAACTGATGATATTTGATAGTTTACAAGATTTTTTAGTTCCATTTGAGAATATACATAAAACTTCTTTTTTGTAAAAATAAAAGAACAATTTGAGACCGAATCAGAAGGCCAAGATTGTCATTATGTATACAGTGAAGTAATTCTATATTAAAAAAGGATATTTTCTCTATTTGAATCCCAAAAACGGAACGTTTTTAAAATATATCTGCCTACCTTACATCCAATTCGTTGATTTTTCTTATAGTATTATCTACCCGAAATATTCAAAAAACTGACATTTTTTTTCTAGTTGATGGCATATTCATTTGTCATCATTATGTAAGAACATGCATGCAGCATACAAACAAACAAACAACAGCTAACAATAAACTTACTACCGAATACATATTTTATATATTCTCATGGACAACTTCGAAAACGTTTAAGGGGCACTAAAATAATAAATTAAAACAATAAAAAATAAAATCAATGAAATATTTCAATAAGTAATTATAAACAACTGTTGTGTTCTAAATAACTATGCCTGCGTACTCGCAATAGTATAGAATCGTTTGATATTTGAATAGTTTTTTACTACTAGTTGAAAAACTTATTCCAGGTTTTCAGTCCTGGCATCGAATCCTGTCTGTTCGATGTCATAATCAGGCATGTATTAACTAACACTTGGTTTGTGAAAGGAAAATATACTGATGAAAGTTGTATTATCTGACAGACCTAAGTGTTCTCGAAAGTATGTTTAGACAGCCAATCCACATTAGGCCATCCTAGTGCGGGGGTGTGAGCGACTGAAATATTATTCGATTTACACTCAAACAGACATACCTGTAAGTCTATATATGAGCCAGTTCCTGGAAAATAACACGAGCATGAGGAAAGGCAGCATCCACATCTCGTAGTAGTAGCAGAACGCGAGCCACGCCAGGAGACCCAGGAAAGAACGGATTCGCGACTCCCATTCGAAACAGTCTCT
Organism: Megathymus violae; assembly: GCA_003671415.1. NCBI lineage: Eukaryota > Metazoa > Arthropoda > Insecta > Lepidoptera > Hesperiidae > Megathymus > Megathymus violae. The sequence goes on along the minus strand of PDGT01000107.1, from coordinate 573,495 downwards.
GTAAAAGGGTTTTTAATGGTTTTCGGTAATCTGCGCTTTGCTTAGCATGTCGGAAAATACGAAGATCACCGAAAGACATTATTAAAAACGACGAAAAAATCATTTGGTCTCAGTTGTTGTCGTACGACAGATAGCATTGCTCTGACGCTGTCCAGACCGCGAAAGGGCACTGGAAAATATTCACGGCTATTCTGCTCCTGATAGTTGAAAAGGTGAACTTTTTTTTTTTCCGGTATTGAGTTATATATATATTTCCGGATCCAAAACAAAACGATTTTCTATCTCGCTCCGTTGCTATCATACAACCACCAAAATATGCGCTTCTGCACATTTTTTAGCATCTAACCGAATATGAATTGAAGTATTTATCAAAGAAACTCAATTGAATAGCCACACTTTTTGGTTTTTTATTTTTTACCACCCCTAAGAGAGAAAAATAGAAAAGGAAACTAAAAATCAAAAAATCTGCGAATTTTTTTTTTTATTAAAATAATTACTTGTCGAAATCGAAGATGAATTATCGTAGCCATTGTTTCCAATTTGCTTAACGATTTCCCAATTGATTTATTCAAACATTTTTTTTCTCTGTTTTGCCTTCTTGTTACATGCGTATTTACAACCATCAGGGGCAGCATTGTTAAGTTCCTATATATTTAACGTCTTGTAAATAAGTTCGTTTAAAATAAGAACAAATCCCGTAGACGACATCACTGCCCCTTCATGTGGGCAGTTGCTAAGATTTGATGAAGAGAAAGACTTACTGTAAAATCTTCCCAACTTCAATAAACCACATAATGATTGCTTTCAACCTCATCACATTGCGGATAAACAGTTGTCTCTTAAATTTGGCTTCTTGGTGCATATACTTTGGCTCCTTCGGGTTCACTACTCGTATCGCTCCTTTCAGCTGTAACAAATGTTATGAGTTCCAGAATATCATTCACTTAGAGTTAGCCAATATTTTTGTAGATTACTGAACTCGGTTTGAAAATGGCTCTTTCTATTCTCACCCATGTTAACCTTCCCTGACTGGATTAATATTATGATATCACCCTGGTCTCTGGCCTGGTCTGGTAAAATTTAATTGCTTCGGTCGCATAGTTGCAGCTGATGACATCACATTTACTGGAATATGTAATATGTTCATACGGCGTGTCTACAAACCAAACCGGAACCTTTCTGCTCGTTTACCGACCTATAAAACCCACCGCTTTATTTCTAATTTTTTAACTTTAGTTTTATCTACATCTTGACCATTAGACGTACACTAGTGTTATAAAAATAATGGTCGAATGTGTCCTAAAATCACACGTAGGAAACGAAGGTGCCGATCGCGCCTAAGACAAAACAAATTTGATGAAAAGCCAAATTACTATAATACATATATATGTCGGAGATTGTGATTAGTATAGACATGAAACGAAACTCAATACGATAACCGAGTGATGGCAGCACTGCCGCGATGACGTCGATACTCGGCTAACATCGTGCTACAACAGAGCCTAGCTAGTGGAGTGAGGCCGGATAGAGACACAGTTTACATTCTGCGGTCGAAGTGATCGGTTCCTCCGCACTGGGAACTGTTACTTGTCTCGTTTGCCCGGTGTAAAGTGTTTGTTAACAATTAATTAAAAGTGTTAAACGATTATACGCCCATGCTATGTTCCCACAATGCTGTGCTGCTAAAACTACTGGCATCGCTGACATATATATATTAAAACCGCTTATTTAGCTCTAGCGAACTTCAAGCAAAACAAACTGAAATAATTTGGACCCATACTTAGATGCATACTTTTCTTACATGAACATGAATTGGTACGCAAATTTAATCCCAAACAAACTGCATTGTGAGCTCAGAGAATGAGGATGAATGTCATATTTATGATAAATATTTGATTAACAATATGACCTAGACCTTTTAATACACTCGTATGAAACTAATATAAAAACAAATCGATTTGCAGATTTTTTACAACGAATATGGCAACATTTATATCGTGGCGCGATCGTAAATTTGACATTATTGAATTAAAAATTATTCCAAATAGAGAAACACCTTCGAATGTCGAATTATGGCATCGCTTCACCAACCACCTGAAGGGTTTGGTCACCGGCGCTGATGACTTCAGTAACAACAAACGCGTCACTTATGATTTGCCGAGGGAAAACGAAGCGGGGAACCGCATTATTACCGGCTACCCGACACTGCGACCGCATCAACTATGGAGCAGGGACAATCTTCAATACGAAATAAATATACGTTATGCTACCGGCTATCAATATTGAATTTAAATTAATTGTATCATATGAACATTGGCTCACAGCCAACAGTCTCATCGATATTTCAATAATCTGGATCACGGTGTTTGATTTATCTACAGACGGAAAATGTATTTGTTGAATATCAATTTTATGTTGAAATGTTATTTCATATACAACAATCATTAAACATTATAAATGTCTATGAATATATTTGGAGACAATCCACAAACCCAAATGATTAATGGAAGTAGAAGTGGAGGTAAATACAAATTTTGTAATAATAGATTTTCGCAGAATCGCCCGAAATACTTGTTTACTTTCTCTTCGTTACATTGCTTCTTTTGTTACTTTGACGTAAACAAAGTTATAATTATATAACTTTATACAGCTTCTCCCCTTTCCATTCGTGTTTCTAATATCATCAACACTAGGGATGTTACGGAGCTGCGCAACTGTAACCGAAACTATCGGACATCCGAAATAAAAATATATCTGAAACTGTAACCGAATCCGATAAAAAAGTTACGAATAATTTCGGATAGGAGCAGAGACTACATGCCAGGTTTTCGCCGGCCGATCTGATACTCATTTTTAGACAGTTTTTATTATAATTTTTAAATCTGTTGTTCTTTTATATGATGCCAGATCATACCTGGAAATAAAGTCAGTGTTACCTTGTAAATATATTATATATTTTTTTCCGGTTCCTAAATAATCTAATATCCGTAATTGAAATTATCCGAAACCATCCGATAATCTGAAATAATTACATATTCTTAACCGTAAATGACACCGGTAAAATATTATTCATATATCCGTATTCGAATCCAAAACCGAAATTTCATATCCGTAACATCCCTAAGCAATGCAACAACACCTTTTTGTATAACGATTGGAACACAAAAATATTAATAAAGTACATTAATGTAAAAAAAAATGTGTACACGTTTAAAATTAATAATTACAAGGAATTGAATACAATGCAAAATGGGAAATAGGATTAATAAATTAGGATCTGCTTTCCTGTATCTAATTTTCATTAATTCTTAGGAGTTCCCGAGAAAATTTACAATAAGGAATTTAAGATTAAGTAAAATATTTGGGGGGTACACACTGGATTCCAAATGACGGTCATCTCCAACAGTATCTGCGGGTAGTTCCCCTTCGCGCGCGCTCTCATCTTCTTGTCCTTCAAGGCGAACCACCGCTTCTCTCCGTTCCTGATGTTCAGAAGTGGGATCGCCAGTTTTCCGAGGAACTCCACCTTGTGGTCGTGGTCCTCGTCATATACCGTGATATCTAGTATAGAACTTATGTCCTTCACTGTACTGGAATTTAATATTTTATATTATTTAAACTGATCGCATATTTTAACCATAATAAGTTACGTTTTTTTTTTTTATTTATAGGTAATTTTCGACTCATAGTTGTAAAATTTATATACCTAATCGCGAACTTTATAAGTGTTCCTCACAGTAAAAAATTGTGATCTAATTAAATGGATCATGGTTACAGTGAAACATGTTTGATCCATGTAATTGTGTTTTAATTGAATAATTTTTTCTTATAGAATAATCATGATTATTTTCCGTTTCATTCTTAGCTTTAGGATAGCTTTCTGAATTTGGAGCACATCTTTGAAAATGATCAAGATGGCCAGCTAACTTTCTGAACTTTAATGCCAGTCTTCGTGACAAAATACATCGAGATCACCATGAAACCCGACATATTGTACAATATTATGATGTCATATAAATCCCGTTGGTCGCTATCGCCGCCTAGGATAATGTTACTTATAACTAATTTACATGACTGTAAGTATTTATCTTAAGAGTTATATAAACGAAGGCACCTAACAAAATCCGTCATCATACTTGTCATTTTCTATTAATTTGAATTAGCAAATATAAAAAAATATTGTAATTGAGAACAACCAAAATTGAACGCAATTTCAACATTGTCAAATTTCAATATCTAATCGAGGTTTGCAGATAACTTTAAATAAGAAAGATGAGAATCTTGAATAAGAATATGTCATCGGAATATTTTGTTTTGACAGTTTGATGGATATATAAAGTTGATATTGAAAATGTTATAAGCGAAAACTTTTCCTCCAATTTATCTTTATTTTACATTATATTTGATCGCTATGAGATTCTCGACTACAATAACTACTCGTAAAACTCATCAATATAAGTTCTCCAAATAATTGTTCGACGGTATAATAGGTTTTCATGAACAAAAAAACCGGAAGTTGTCATTCCAAGTAACTTTATGGTATATAGTAAAAATATAACATAAAATACAGTTCCAAATTAAAAAACTGTAAGAAAATTTGAATATATCGAAGGAATCACCTTATATAAAAATGTTGTTTGAGATTATGAAAAAAATATATTTAAAATCACTCAATTTTTGAGTAACAACACAATGAAAGCCACTCACAAAGTGAAAATCTTCATCCAGTTGGGCGCCAGCGTCTTGTACTCCGTGTGCGTCTGTAGCCTAGCATTGCCCAGTTCGAGCACACAGAAGGGGTCTGACTTCCCACCAAGATCAGCTGCGGCCAAACCCTTGGCACCGTAGACTTTCACACACAACCAGCCCACCCCACTCGAGTACTCGTTTAGACGGAACCACGCCTGTGAAAAGATCAGTTATGTACTTAGCCCTTATTGTAAGGAATAGATCGATTAGGTGGTAAAATCTCTGAGCATTTCCATGCTTGCGAAGGTCCAAAATGCTTTTTGTAAAACATCTCCAATTTTTATGTTTACCAGAAGTTATTGAGCCACGTGGAAGGCTTTCAAGTACAATAAGAACTTCCACACTTGGGTTAGTCTCTCTCTCTACGACTACACCAGACTGTGAGTAAGTAATGAAGTATGCTCAATTCTCCTTAGTTATCAGGGCAAAGATTCATGTCCTGCTGTGAAAAGGTAATGAGTTGAAGATTTGTAAGTTTGCGCAGGGTCGCGTGCACTCGTTGAGTTGTTTGTAGCTTGCCGGCTAGCAGCTGTGAAAAATATCCCACAGGAAAAGATAAATTATACGAACTACTGATGTTTCCTCGGGATGAACTCATAACTAATTAAGCAGAAGCTCCCATACACATACATAGATTACTTTCTCAAATTCTGCTGAAGGAAAATACTATTCGTAAATTATTGTTATTTAGATTATCGCTCAGTGCTATACGTCCCACTTGCGTCATTTCGTATTATACCATTGTCGCTGTGTGACGTTCAGTCAAACGTAACCAGTGACTCAGTCTTCTTTCCTATATCATGTAGTGGAACGAGAAGTACTTGAAAATGTTAATTTTTATAAGACTACATACGAATTAATAAAATCAAAGCTACCTTTATAATAACATATACTACTAATAGATGGACGCAGAAAAAATGGAAATGTTTACACTTATAATTTGGTCATCCATTGACATATAAATACTGAGGCTTTTCTTTCATCGTTTATTCTCCTCATTGTTAAAGTACATTTTCGAAATGATAGTAGACGCAAAAAACAATGTGTAAACATTTCCATGATTTTCTGATTTAATTTTTTTGAATATATGATTTTATTTTTGAATATATCTTGTATAATCAAATTTTCGGTTTTAAGGTGTAATTTGGGGGTCGGAAGAGTAAACAATTTGAAATATTTTTTCGTTAAATGCATTATGTATTATTATATATAATTATATAAATCGGCGTATTATAAGTTAAAACACCGGGTAGTACCTAATAACAAAAAAAAAACAACAAGCAGAGGCAAATTAAAACACTCCCACCCTCAATCAACTAGTATAAAAACACGTGCAACACCCCTCATAGGTCCCACTTCCGTTTCTGCTCCCATAGCAGACGGACCCCTCCGACATACTCTTGAGTAAGTCATCTCACTTTCGACTGCGTTATTGTGTCGTCGATACCGATCGACCGCGACTTAATTGTTGCCTTATTAGTGTTATTTCGTGTTGGCATCAAATAAGTATTCGTTTCGCGTTTGAGTTGGTGGATACCTAACGGTG
>PDGT01000107.1:527871-565232 GCA_003671415.1 Megathymus violae | reverse complement strand
AACTGTAAAGGATTCTAATGAACGGATAAAATATTGTTTATAATTTTAAAATGCATAGTTACAATTCAAATAAAAACGCAAGAATTGACCTTGTCTACGAAGCTACTGAGGCTAACATTTTGGAACATTTACTTAAATATTAGTTCTTACACATAGACTACTCCATAGAAAACATATTATACACAGATATATCAAAAAAAAATATATAGATATATGAAAAACTTTAGTCTTAACATTCCCATAGGAAACGGAAAATGCTCATAATCTGACTATTCAATCTTAGCTGCTATTTTCTGTCACATGCGTTTTACACTAGAAGTATTTTTTCTATTAAGTCTTAAGTTATTTCTATTATTTAGTTTGTTAATAAAAGATGTACTTACGTATCTCCTCTCAATAGTTTCAATATCTCTAGGATTTTCTCTATAACTTGCCAAATCTGTTATAGTTTCAGATTGTGTAGTTCCACTGATGGTGAGCAGTAGAAATATTTGACCATTACCATCTTCCAGGTCTTGCCATATGCTGTGTGTTTTCTCTCTTTCTAATTTTGATAAGTCTATTGTGCATCTGTAAATAAAATAGTTAAATCATATTACAATGAATTATCACCGAGGATTGAATATATTATTGGTAATATTCTACTAATTACAAATGAATATGATAAAATATTAATCAATTTAATATCTTTTAAGGCTTTTTTCTCAGTAATAAATATAGTTTTATCTATGGGCTTCAGCATTCATTTACATAAAAAAATCACCTTTGACTCGCACGAATCTCAATCGTATATATCCTAAATCACATTTTGATTAATATTACAACTGACTCAAGGACCCGAATTTTATCTACAGCATCCACAATATCACATTTTTGATTACCGATTCTTTACTGTATCGGAAATAGTTATACTCTCAATAAGATGGATACATTAATCTTGTCTATGAATCACTTTTTCAATACTAGAACGACGTTTGAGCCTTAATGGTTAAAAAGAAGAAAGTTCTTAAGCCAGAAATACATGAGCAAAGCCAATACAATACGTAATGATGACATCCGTAATGCAGGAATATTTATGTTACTTGAATTTTAATTCGGCCGTTAATAAATGGATATAAAATCTCGTATATTGCTGTTCAAAAGAGCAAATTGCCTTGCTATGTTATTTGTTCAACTTATTTATTTATTTTCGCTCTTTTTCTACTAACAAAATTATAATATATTCAACAGGCTTTTACTTTATTAACAATAAAAACTATCTACATTTAAATTCCAATACGATAAACGGTGGACGGAATATTAAAATATCCTGGATAAATGAAGTCGGAGAAGGAACATAATGTACTTTTTAACCGACTTCAAACAAGGAGGTGGTTCTTAATTCGTTTGTATATTTTTTATGTTTGTTAATTTAGAACTCGGTAATTCATTAACCGATTTGGAATATTTCATGTATGTTTAAGAGGGTATACTTCGCATTTGGTCTCACTTAAATTTAAAGCAAAATACCATCCTGAAGGTGAAAAAAGGAGACGAAACCAAGGTAATCACCTTGTTCAAATGAAATCGGATTTTTTTTTGTTTAAATATTTAATTGTTGAAATTTTCCTGAAGTGAATGTCGAGATATAGCGGCCTGAAGGCAATAAACAGGAAAAATCAAACATACAGTTATACAGAGTTTATACAATACAGTATTTAATAAGTTGTAACGCATACTCCGGTGGATGTATCAAACTTCTTCTTTAGCAATTCATTCTCCATTTTTTTGCCCATAATTGAAGTGTTCACCACCACCCATGCATGTCCATATCACCAAAAGTATTATCGACACGTTACTACCCAAGATGAGAACATGGGGCCCGCTTATTACGGTTGTATAAAATCGTCCCTTTGCCATTTGTTGTTGTCGGTATGCTTTTTTATGGTTATATAAAGTGTCTTTTACAAGGTTATGAGAATAGAGGCAAATTTAATGCTGCAAATATTTTCTGCCCGTTGACCTTGTGTTTATTCACCTTACAAAGTTTTGTGAACAAATGGTAAACTTAATGTTATAGCTTTTCTTCCCAGCCGACCGGAGGTGAATCTTCTGCTTTTATTATTCTTTGGTTTAATACCTCAAGGCGTCAAAAATTTTGCCTCTTCACAAATTCTAAATAATGTTAAGAACATTATCTTAACACTAACAGAAAGCATCAAGACGCATCATTGTGTCTATTAGAATTTGCTTTATATTTTTGATACAACTGATATAAGAATCATTGAATTAAAAATAAGAAAAAATTAATATTTTCCACTTACATCGCATTTTTCAAGTTCTATTTATTAAAAAAATAAGGTCATATTACTAAACTAAGCTTCATGTAATAATAATCAATCTTATTTAAGCAAAAAATGTTCGACATATGGTCATTATATGCTATGGAAAAAATGACTTTGTCATGTAAGAACTACAAAATTCACATAACTTACCTGCCTATAAAGTCATCCTTGGTCTGCTTGTCCTTATCCCAGACGGTCACTTCCAACACCTGTTCCTGGTCATCATAGAGATGCAGGTCAAACTGCTCCAACCACGACGGATGGAGAGACTTCCACACCACTTTGCTCTTGTATTTCTCATTGCCTAACCTGTGAAAGATATTCTTCATCTATTATTCTTTATTCTTTCTTTATTATTCTTTCGGCGCATGTCGCGGAAAGTAATAACTTATACTAATATTAAAACTCTCACTTTAATTCTCTTCGAATTTTGTAAGTCTGTGTGTATGTGAAGGGTAATCTCCAGAATCACAACGCCTATTTGAAAATTTCTTTTACCAATTAATTTATATTAAATTATAATTAGTACTTACTTATTTGATCTCAGAAGAGAGAATTGTTTCATGAGAAATAAAACTTCACTGTTAATTTTAAAAGGGGGTGGTATTTACAAGATAAATAACCATATCACTTTACATATGAGTCATATTGAGATTAAAATAGAATTTACAGGAGATTGTGACCTATAACTGCATAGGCCTCACGACACTGCCTCGTTAGTTGATCAGTAGGACGCACCGCGAGGGGACGGTGGACTTAAAAATAGATGAAGCCTCATACATCCCAGTTTTAGCATTATGTTATATTTACAGATTCACTACCGAGATGTAATCAAAATATTTTCTTTAGTCATGATAGAAATATTGTTTTTGATGATGTCACTGACAAATAACGTATATGGTCCTAGTTACGCGTTGTCACGTAATGAATCCTCTGATAAATTCATATTCGTTTGCGAATTGCATATCAAACAAATTCGGACACATACATATATGTTTTCGTAAATGTAAGTTGAGAATGAATTTCCATATCGTACTTCAGCATAGTATCAATCTCTTTAGGGTTTTACTATCCGACTTTTATTGTCCCATATCATCATCCATACTTATTAGGGTACAAATATTACGGTTATGATATCATCGCTTTATTGGCTATTTAGCTTTAAGTGTGGACGGAGTTGTGACTTTCTTTGTGACTTTAGTAATCTTTCGGACATCAATAAAATTCTATTGGCCACTTACAACGTTTATGGTGAGATTACAAACAAAAAAATTATCATTACTTGTAAAAACTCATGAAAGTTTTGTTTATTGTCCACATCATCTAAAAACATTGTTTGACATTGTCGTAGGTTGGGAAAAATGTCACGCTTGGTTTACAATGTGTCATTAAATCTATCTTCACAACCATTACCTAAACTTGCAGTACGGGTCACTAGATCTGGTATCCAGATCCATCGCGGGAAGGTTCTTGGCTTCCACCAGCACTATGGTGACCACGGAGCTCCAGATTTGTGCTTTCAGGCGCTTGTTTACGTCACTAAGCTTCGTGTTCTTGAGCAGATACTGGAAATAAAGATTTTGGATTAATATAAAAACTAAAACTGGAAATTAACTATAAGACATTATAAATCATCAACTCAACTCGAACATATGTCATTTCAAAGCGTTTCAAGAATATGAATACTAATATGATTTATATACAATATTAAGTATATTACATTATTGCTGACAACTTACAATAGTTAGTTAGGTTAGCTTACAGTTAATTATGGAACTTAGCATATAACTTTTATTGGTTAAATTTAAATCCAAACTACATAAATATATAAGTTTCTCAAAGAACCCCAGGGTACGTCAGCGCCGTCAATCCATCAAATAGTATTTGTAACTATAAAGCTACAAAGTTAAGGTGTCGAGTACATGTTGTAGAACCTCAAAGGAGCAGACGACGACGACGACCAGTCCTCCAGCGCGCCTGGGTGCGTGGAAATTTCGAGTCTTAGGGGTCACCTTTTTACCCGGGCTAAAACTCGGAAGAACAAGTGTCTACCGGTATAGGAGAGTACCACACCGTTGGGCAGGCATCCTAAAATCTGTCAACCGTGCCAAGTTCGTAGCTAGACGTCCCCCAGGTGGGCGGGGGACTAACCCGACTGCAGGAGCTCCCGCGGAAGCGGGAACCTCTCCGGCGGTCTTGCATGGAGTCGTGCGATCCCCGAAGTGCCACGTATGATCCGATGTTGGCTCGGTCGAACATCGATCTTGCCAACCGGACCGCATAGCCCTCCATCGACTGCACTCGGAGGTCGTGCACTATGACGTCATTACGTACATAGCGATCCGCCCCCACGATCGCTCGCAGAACGGTATTCTGCATCTGTTGCAGCAGCTTTTACTGCCACCGTGAAGTCAACGCGTACCATGCCGGCGCCGCGTACGTCAGTCGTGAACGGATGTACGTATAGTACACCATTCGTTTCGCTCGGAGAGGTAAATGAGATGTAAACACTGGCCGGAGTACAGCTGTTCTAAAGCGTAGCGACAGTGTTGCGCCATCCTCATCGAGCTGTCGATGGTATATCGCAAGTACTTATCGGCAGGTTGCCATACCACCTCTTGTCCACGGAGGCGCAGTGGCGGCATCGTTTTGCGTTGCTTGGAGAACAATATGGGGACCGTCTTACCGACAAAGGAACAGCTCAACTATTAGTCATTGAAATGCCATCATAGCAATACTATTCAGAGGGATGAGAGTTTTTCTTCAGGGATATGACAGTTGAAGGTACCCGTGTGAAGTAACTGACGTGATACTTTAAATCACCTAAGAGCACATGCGCATACATTTTCGACATAACGTACGAGTTTATTGTAAATAGTTTACTTCTATACACTAAAAAACGAAATTTTTTGTATTTTTGCTAGGGAATGAGCAGAAAGTAAGCAAAATCCCTATAATGAATAACAGAATACAAAAACAATAAGGAACAATACAGTTTTTAAATGTTTCTTCTTAGATTGTAAACTTCGACGCGGCGACCATATATGTATATACATATATTGATGCCACTTGTAAATAAGAGTATTTAAAATATATATTAGGAAGATAAGATTGTTTACAGATGTAGATAGACTTATTTATTTTGCCTATTTCCATAGATTCCTAGTCATATCTTGATGTGGGTTCACCCCACATCACCAGCCAAAATTAATTCCATATTTGTGTTACAGAAGTGGTCAATCATAGTTAATTTACAAAGCAAAATCGCGTAGTCCTTATTTAAAAAAATGTACTTAACGTGGCCTCACAATAGATTTGCAACAATATAACATTTATAAGAAAATAATGAATATTTAGAAAAAGAAACATACAATCGCCTAACAAGAAATAGTTATCAATTCGTGTCGCTTACCCAAGATACAGTATACTTTTATGGGGTTCGTACACGTTGTTACGTTATTTACCTATTGGAATTATCAAGCGACGTGTGAAAGCACAGCTTGAAGATAAAAGATATGTTAGTATAGACGAATCCATTCATGACAAGGACACCTGGAAATAGCAGTCACGAAATCGGTTTCGTGCACCTTAGAAAGGTATTCTGTAATTGTTATAGTTATGTTGTTTTAAAATAAATTAATATGCTGAGGGGTTTCTTTCGCCGTTTCTTCGCCACAAAGATAGATACATATTTTTCAGAATGATGAAAAAGCAAAACGTAACACGTACATATAAATAATATAATGCAATTTTTATTTTAAGGTTGGAATGCTTTAAACTTTGCATTTGCCAGGATTTATAGCGTAATGCAGTAAAGATGTAGAAATTGATCATTAAAAATTTAAGCAATATTTTATAATAATAATAAATTAAGTTTTATTGATGTAATAACATTGATTACATTTAATTAATATTATTACTATTATAATTACTACATATAATTACTAATATTTGAGTCAACCAGTGGCGCTCACTGACTGCCATTAACGAAAGTGGAACAGATAACAAATTTAAATTCAATTTGAACATTAATTTGAGTGGTAAATTATCCCTAAAGGTCGCTCATAAATAACTTTGCTTATCGGTCTTCTAAAATTAAATTCAATTTGTTAGCATTTTTTATATTATATTTTAAAGAACTGTCACCTCAAAACCCGTCATATTAACTTTGTAGAATAAACTTAAGTTATCCTAATATTATTTTTGATACACAATTAGATTCTAAAATCGACTAACTTATACATGGAAGTGTTTCATGGATATAATTACAGATTGCATTATTCATTTTAAATTAAGCTACTAACTTCCGCTACGGAACTGAGAATAGGAAAGTCAAAGATATAAGATGTTAGTGGTTATATACAAAGAATTTAATAGACACCACGTGCAAATCACCGTCAACTTGACTTTGTTCAATACCCGATGGAACTTCGATGCGCCAAGTCGTGGAAAATGGTTCCCAATTTTGTCTATCAGCTCAGAGCAAGCCGATGACAGGTTCGGAGCTTCACCTGGTAGACTACCGGATCGTGGTCGCATTTCTATGCTCCTGTGCAACGAATTATTCTAAATTACACACACGACTAAAGAAGTAAATTCGTAATAACAATACGTAATAAAATGGAGGTAATGAAAAAATTAATGATAAAAATCATCAATAAATGTCGACTGCAAAAGTATACGTTAATTATCACAGTAACAGATAACCAATAACAACGTAACAACGTTGATTGAAACAATCGGAATGAAAAGAGAAATTTCTACAAATAATGGATTTAAGATTTATAAATGTGTTCATACAAGGCATTAGAATTTCATTATGGACAAGAAAAAATTATAATACATTACCTTTCATATTCTGTAGAAATATAAGAAATACTGGAATCGCTGGGATTGCAGACGTTCGGCTCATTTTTTAGAGCAAGATTAGATGTCGACACGCACCGTCTATGTAACACACCATTTTTCTCTGCATTTATAAAGTCCATACACATAACCGCATTTTTACGCGTGTTGAGTTTGTCGACCGCAACAGACGGAACACTGAGAGATTTTGAAATACCAGTAAGGTTATTGCACATAACTGGTCCCGAGGAATCTGATGATGTCTTCTCGTAATCTGTCATCTCTCTTTCACCGATAGAATCACCTAAGGAGCTCCGATCATCCGATAAATGGGATACGAATCTTGATATTTTATTGTTCTCAATCTTATTCTGAATTTGCTCGTGGATATCTTCAACGCGAACTTGAATCTTCTCTTGAAGCTTCATTAGACGGTGCTTGAGTTTCTCCATCTTGTTATCTTTATCAGACATGCTTGTTTTAGTATTAAAACGTTTTGCTTTATCTTCTTCAGTTTGGGCTATAAATCTATTTTTAGTTTTACGTCGTAACGTTATTGTAAGCCAATTATTAGTTATTGCCAACAGGTAGTCTTAGCATGTTCGCGAACCGAACGAATAAATTCTTACATTATAAAAAAAATAACACTTCTCTGCTAAACGAACTACCAAGAATGAAGATAATTTTGGGAATAACACGACTACAAAACACAAACATTGCAAACGACTTTGAAGAAACGGTTACAGCTGCTGTTTTTATTGGAACACGAACAGAGAAACGTTTAGATATTATTGATTACAAGAACCGTCTTGAAGGATATACCTACTAATAAATATTCAGTGCATTTTATTTACGATAGTTTCGAAAACTTACTAAGTTTAAGTTAAGTATAAATATAATTATTTCATATTTTGATCTTTGTATTAAGCATATTGTAAAAAATATTATTGGATTATTTAATATGCATACTTAAAATACTTACTATTGTAAGTAAATACTATTGAATTACTTAATGTACCAATAGAATTCACATACCATTTCAGTGGTATAAATAACTAAAATTAATAAATTATCGAGTTAACATATAGAGCTCCACACATTTTTAAAATTTTATAAGTTAACTGGTTAGTTGCAAATAAAATCTTGGCTCAATACAACCCATAGCTGAGCGCAGGTTCCTTCGTATAATACGTGTAAGGGATAAATAAATACCATAAATACCGATTTTGAGATTTCCCATGTTGAAGAATAAAGAAGAAGAATACGGGATATTTTCTTCATTGATACAAGTGACAATTAATTAATATTAACAAATAATAAAACAGTGAGGGGCTCCTTTTTTACATCAAATATTTTTTGAAAATTGTAATATTTGGTGAGCGTTATCGATATACAGGACAAATCAGCTATCAATGCATTTACACATAATAACAGTATTTTTTACCTTCCTGCCAAACATGACATCAATTTTATATAACTTATGTCTAACCTGACTGATGAATCTGAACTTTGAACCGTGACGTGTTGTTGTGAAACATTAAGTACTTGTCTGTAGTGTTCTTATAAAAAAAAAAAACTTGGATGTGTCTTGCATATTGTTATACGTTTACTGAGTCGGTTTGTAAGAAAATAATAGTTGTTTTAACTTAGGAAGTTAACACGCGCGGTCCGATGGAGACGTAGGAGTCCTGACCCCTTCCCTCCAAAATCATACACGTCAAATTAATAAACTCTCTAAATGAAATGAAATGAAATAATATTTTATTCGAAGTTGGTTTTTACAAACACTTTTCGAACGTTAAACGAGTGGTCTTGGAAGTAGAAGCGGCAAGAAACTCCCGAGGAGTTTTTTTTCCTACTCACAGTTACAGAACGCACTTAAACTGGCTTAATATTAAACTCATGTCCAAGCAGTCTTACCCTGAAAGTAATCATCAAGTTTGTAATAATCTTTCCGCATAAGAACGCCTTTGACGTGAGTTTTAAATTTACAATATGGCATTTCTGTCAATTTTAATGGAATTTTATTATAAATATTTACACATCTACCCATGAAAGAGCCACCAGTTTTGCTTAGTCTGAAATTTGGAACAATCAGTTTAGCCTTACTCCTAGTATTAATACTGTGAACATTACTCTTCCTAAGAAAACTATCAGAGTATTTTTAACGTACATAATATTATCTAAAATATATTGTGATGCTACAGTTAATATATCAATTTCTTTAAAGAAATCTCTAAGGGAATCCCTAGGCCTGAGGTTGTAAATGGCGCGTACTGCTCTTTTCTGTAATATAAAAATCGACTTAATATCTGCAGCTGAGCCCCACAACAACAGACCATAAGACATCACACTGTGAAAGTAGATCAAATAAACTAATCTTGCTGTTTCTACGCCCGTTAAGAGCCTCACTTTCTTAACAGCGTAGGCAGCAGAGCTAAGTTTCCCTGACAAGATTTCAACATGAGGACTCCATTGTAGTCGTGAGTCTATAGTGATTCCAAGAAATGTGGTAGAATTCACTAGTTCAAGCACTTCCTTATTTAAAACAATATGAGATGGCACTTGTCTAACATTAAGTAAAGTGAATTTAATACATTTTGTTTTCTTAACATTTAACACAAGGTTATTACATGTAAACCAGTGTAATACGTGTGAAACAGTACTATTTACATCGTCAAAACATTGTTTTCTCCTATCTACTTTAAAAAGTAAGGAGGTGTCATCAGCAAACAATACAGCTTTACACAAGTCGCTAGTAAAATAAGGAAGATCATTGATATATATTAAAAATAGTAGTGGTCCTAATATTGATCCTTGGTGGATCCCCATGGTAATGTTTGCCCCTGGGGATTCTTTTCCATTGATAACTACTTTCTGAATACGCTTAGAAAGATAAGATTTTATAAGGCTAACTTATTGTGTGGAGACATCATAATGCTTAAGTTTATTCATTAATATATTATGGTCGACGGGTTAATAGTTGTTTTAACTTAAGGAAGTTAACAAGCGCGGTCCAATGGAGACGTAGGAGTCCTGACCCCTTCCCTTCAAAATCATACACGTTAAATTAATGAACTCTCAAGAAAAAGATAATCAAGGAAAATTTTATAAAATATTAACTTCCTGTTTAAATCGTAAAATGTTCTTATTTTTTCTTCTGCATTATTTGTTCAGTGTTTTCTCGAATTTAATTAATCGATTAACTTTACTTTTAATATGACACCTTACAAAGTCTGTGGCGGTGACCGAACCTTTTTTTTTGTTTTTTTTTGTTTTCGAGGGGGAAACCTTCAAAAGGTACCCGGTGCCGTGGGAGCAGCAACCGGGTTATGTGGGATTCTTACCGCACTAAAGCCCCCCCGGTGGCCTCTTGCGGCGCTAAATAGAGGACCCCGGGATCTCCAAAGGAACGCAACCGGAGTCCTCTTAGCACGGTGCCCCTGTCGGGCTCTGCAAGGGAGAGCTTTAGCTCATCCCGCACCTTTAGCTGTTGACGACGACATGCGGCCTACAACATATCGCCGTCCATCCCAGGGTCGCACGGTGGACGGTTCGAGCTCCCACTCTTGCCGCCCGCAACCCCGAAAGCCCCCTTTTAGTCGCCTCTTACGACAGGCAGGGGATACCGTAGCTCGTATTCTAGTCCCAAGCTATAGGGACACCACGCCTGGGGACGTTATGTACGCCTTCGGCGGATCCTTCTCCGAGCGGGTTCAGCACGCTCTCTGGTACGTTCGGCGTCTTCCTTCGCGGACATCACGTCATCGCAAAAGGTGATCATACCGTTCCAGGCTTCTCTGCGCTGAACCATCGCTTCGGCAATGGCCGCCGGAGAGAGATCCGGTCCCACTTTTTCGATCAGGATCCGCCGCTCAGACTCCCAAGCTGGACAGTACTGAAGCGTGTGCTGTGCGGAATCCTCGTCGTGCCCACAGTGGTGACATTTTGCCGTCTCTTCTCGTCCTATCCTATTCAGATACTCACCGAAACAGCCATGTCCGGTGAGTATCTGCGTTAGGTGGAACGTGACTCGTCCCTCACTTCTCAGCCAAGAGCGAAAGTTTGGCAAGATTGCGTCTACCACCCGTTGGCGAATAGAACGTGGTTCCTGGAGCCGATCACGCCAGCACCTCAGAGAGCGCCATCTGGCTCTTCTCCGAAGCGTTTCAACCGTCTCTTCATCGAAGGGTTCAGCCCTTTGGCGGAGGACACGGATCTTATGGAAGACCCTTGCGTCCATATCCGCCAGAATGTCCAGGGGCGGAAACCGCCCAAGGACTGTAGCCGCCTCGTACGATATAGTACGATACCCTCGGGCGACACGGATTGCGATCGTACGTTGCGCGGCATTGACTTTCCTCGCACGGCGCCGGCAGCCGGACAACCTGTCCGATCATACCGACGCCCCGTAGAGTGCAATCGATCGTACTACTCCCGCGTAGAGGCGGCGGACTTCTTCCCTTGGTCCCCCGAGATTAGGTAGCAGTCTGTGCATTGCACCCGCTACCTTATGAATCCGGGGGATGAGACGGTTAAAGTGCTCATCGAAGCACCAGCGGCTGTCTAGAGTTAGGCCGAAGTACTTCATGTACCTGCCTATCCGGACAACCGCTTCACCGACGCGCATTGAGGTCTCAGCTGGTTCGAATCCCTGCCTATAGTCGTGAAACCAAATCGCCTCGGTCTTTTGGGACGCTACCTGGAGGCCCATACCGTGGATTTTATCTATGACTTGTGCCACCCCGAGCTCTGCTAGTCGCGCCGTTCTGTAGAATGACTTCCCTTCGGCGAGGACGAGGGTGTCATCGGCATAACAGATGATGCTCACTCCTTGTGGTAGCACCATTTTAAGCACTGCGTCATATGCGATGTTCCACAGTAGTGGCCCCAGTACTCCGCGCACGACGTTCCTCTCGCGAACACTCCCATCGCGACCAGGGTAATGAATGCTTCTGTTCGACAAGTAAGCCATAAGCAGATTCTGCATGTACGAAGGCACTTGATGGACAGAGAGTACCCTTTTGATCGTCTCCCAGGGTAGAGAGTTGAAAACGTTGACAATGTCAAGGCTTACTGCCAAGACTACTCTACCCTGGGATATAGCCTGCTCTGAGAGCGTTCGGACACGGAGGATTGCGTCCATAGTCGAGCGATGCCGCCGGAAACCAAATTGGACTTCGGCCAGGTCCGGGCCCTGGCACATTAGGTGCCGGTTGATTCGAGAGGCAATAACCCTCTCGAATAGCTTGCCCACCTCGTCCAGCAGGCAGATGGGTATGTACGCTGACGGGGAGTCCTGCGGTTTGCCGTACTTGCGCAACAGTACCAACCTTGCCCGCCTCCAGACCGAAGGAAACCTTCCGAGGCGGAAGCAGGCGGTGAAGAGTCGCTGCAATCTCCCCTTCAGCACAGTCAGCGCTAAGACCCAAGTCTTGCCCGGAATACCGTCCGGACCTGGAGCAGCGTTTCGTCTCGCCATGCGCTTGATAGCGCTGTTGAGCTCGCTCTCCGTAACGGCTAGTTCGTCGGACCAGGTGGAGCGATCTTGCGATGGTGACGCTCTTGGAGAAACCGATTCGTCGGTTGGAAAGAGATTTTCCACCACCGTTGTCACAACCGCTGTGACCGAACCTAGAAGCTAAGTAGATGATGCGATTTTCTTTACATCAAATAATTTGGGCCCTATTAATAATTTTATTCCATTTCTAGCATTTTTGTATGTACAGAAATAGTAATTGCACCAAAAAATACTTACACATTTATCATATTCGTCTAACATCTAAAGTATCCTCGTGATTTATTTATTGGTAAAAACTACATCAAAATTCATGGAGTAGTGTTTGAGATCATCGCGTTCAGATAGGCATACGAATATTTTATTGTATAGTATTAATTAAACTTTCCTAGTTTTTATAACTTTTAGCGCTGATGGCTCGATTCTAGTGACTATGGCTTATGTGTTATATATGTTATAGATAAATTTGTATTTTAAAGCTTCCTCCTCGATATCAAATAAAACGGCTTTAACTATTCACTTAGAAATAACACTGACCGTAGAATATAGTATGCAAAAAAGTACCTCAATTATGTTTCATGCGATGCGGTCATTTCTACATAACTCAATGTAAACGGTCTGTGGTAATCACCTCCATTATCTTCCATTAAAATTATACCATGGAATTGTAGTTAGTATCTCCACATTGATATTGTGGACAGCAGATTTATCTAGAACTAGGGACTACACGTAATTTAATTTATTGTCATAAAATTAACATATGAATATTTATAGCAATTATATAATTTGAGGTAGTTCTCAATAAAATTGTTAAATGATTTAAAATGAAAATCCTATTTCAAATCAGTTATAAATGTATTGTTTTCTTGATCAATGCTACTCATGTAGAGTGAAATGGAAGAGGTTTGAGAGTGAGATGGAATATAAAATTATGTTTCTTAGTTTCTAATGTTTTACTCTGAATAAAATAAAACCGCATCCGAATCTATTCCTAATCATTTTTATTGTGTTAGTGTTTAACAAATTTAATGTTAGCCCCATTCGGTGAAACAGTGGAAACATTATTTATATTTACTTTTAACAGACTTTGATACCCTCTAATTGTATTCTGTTGCGTGTATACAGAATCATTTTCTAAGATGAAAGTATCCTAGAGTCATCTAAATATGTGAAGTGTTATCGCAAAATGTGACAAAAGACAGTTAAATGAATTTAGATAACAAAATAATTTTAAATGTAACGAGTTCTCACGATTTTTGTATTCTTTACCGGTATTTCGACAAAATTACATGGATCATGCTGACTGTGAAATATCGGTAAAAACGCAAAAATCGTGAGTACCCGTTACAATTAAAATGTATAATGTCCGCGATAATTTAAGTTTAAATAATTATTTAGATGACGTATGTACAATAAAATGTATTACATAAAATAACCAAAATCGACAATGGCACCAACACCCAATAAAACAGATTTAACTAATACGCACGTGAGCCCGTAACGTCATCCTCTTTATCGTTTCACTACTTATCAACACTGAAATTATGAGACCTCATGTCTCACGTTAACCCTTGTGTAAATCAGCTTACACATAGTCGCTAAACGCATTCCTTTACTGTGTTGTCAGATCTATGTTTATAGAAACGTTATTATATATAATGGACACTATGTTGTTTGCATGCTATACTTGTTTTGCTTTGGGAAAAATGTTTCCCAATATTAATTAATGATGATTAAATTTTGCAAATAATCTCACACGAAACAGTTATAAACTTTTTTTAATCAGGCGATTCATAATACTCGATTCACTGAAATATAAGCAGCTTAAGTGCCTTATTAAGGTATATTCAGGGGACCCGGGACCGATCAGAGTGGCGTCAAATAGAGGATGCGGTACATTGTAAGAAGCTGATGGATGGCTAGATATAATGATCCGTGGAGTTTTTGCCGAGTATTAAAGCTTGACTTCAATCCCACCTGATGGTAAGGGGACAGAAGTCTTAGGTGATAAAGCGCGTTAACTTAAACAAAAATTCTATTCACTCAAGACTTGAAGTCATCTTATACTATGCAAAATCCGATGGTCAATACCGAGGTTTTAGCCAGATTCGTCCGACTAAAATTTTTCAATGTCAAAATGCACTTAATCTTTTTTTGTGAATCCATAATTTCTTAAATCACCAGAAATCCATGCAAGGCTTTTGAGATTATTAAGCAGACGTTTTTATAGTATTGAGCGATAAACACGTAATTTGATACAGTAGTTTTCGAGGGGATCCATAGGAAATACATACACAACGTTTACATACTTTTTTTTTATAAATAACTAATAACCTTGAGTCGACCTTGGTGCTAATGACTCTGACGATAGGAGCGGGCTTCGAATAAACGTTACTGTGATATTCAGCGAAGGCAATGGAACTTGAATAATAGTTAGTTTTTCAAATAATAAAATTTCTGTAATTGAACCATGCTATCATTTAATTAAATTACTCAATAGACAACCTAATACAAATACACTCGGGCACCAGTATTGAAAACATGTCAGTACGAATCATAGCGTGCATACAATAGACCTTATCGTTAAAAGCAATCTTTTCCAGATAACCTTTTTAGGTTACCCTTTTGGGTCGAAGTATAGAATTAATATTAACATATTTATTTTATGAAGTTCATACACAAAACTAAAGAAACGAACAATAAGTACTTTGATAAACTAAGTTATCGAAGGTAATCATATGTTGGCGTGTAATAGGTTCAATGGTTTTAATGTAAATAACCGACACCTGAGCAGACCATGAATGGACCATTCTATCCCAGAGCAAATTCAAGCCCAACTTCTACTTTTTGTGAGGTATTTTTAAAATTGACAGAGGAGACAATTCCTAAGTTCTTTCCTTTTAGAAGTTGCTGAATTCGTTCGATTCAGCTTAGTCCTGACGAAACTCATGACATGTTTTGCCAGTTAGGGGCTAAAAGGACGCTTTCTAAAATCAGCTGTCACTGTTTTGACTGTAATGCTGAATAGCTAGATTACAAGCGGCTTTACTACTTCCTTCTTGGTTAGCAGCATGTCACTTTCATGTGTTAATGTTAAAGCTGTATACGAGCGTTGGCGATCACTTACTACCACGAAGCCTGTCTATTTTCTAAACGTCTATCATTCAAAAAAGCTGGAATCATTGTGTAAGTCATCAATTCAGTGAGGATATCATCTCAGATTATGAGAGGAATTAATTTTTTTTTTCGGTAAAGCGAAAGGTATATTTCTTTACTTCAACTGGCTGTTATCACATACCGCAGCCCATGGCATTGAACATTTATTGACTTAACTGAATAATTATCACAAATAAAATCGAAGGTTATTATGTTAATAGCTGATAAGCGACCAGATGAGCCGCCTGATGGTAAGTGGTCACCGTCGTCCATGGACATCAGCAGGACTACAGGTATCATTGATGCGTTGTCGGCGAGGAAATAAGAAGAATGTAAGAAAAAAGTACTGGCTCTCAAGACCCCAGCCGGAACAGGACGAGTCGTTTGGCAGTTGACTGTAACAGGAAGGTGGTAGCTAGATGGTCGTAATAATATTTATGACTTAACAATAAATTCTGCCAGCATGGGATTGGAGGGATTATTCCAGGCCACGCCAATATGGCCAAAATTACCGAATGACCGAAGTTTTAATGAATAGTTAGTTAATAATCGAATACTTACCGAATGAGTGAGTGCAAATTTAATTAGAACGTAGCAGTCATAACGAGACGTGTTAACTTAATTGGCGTTTGATGTTGTTTATGCGAGATGGGAAATGTGCATGTTGAACGGCTTTATTGGCAATAAATACTGATCTTTGTACTACAGCCGATAAAATATATCAATATCTGACGCCAATAGAATCGTACTCTCAATTTCAAATCCACGTGTTTGGGAAATACACTGGATAAAATATATGTAATACGTGCCGTGGTGCCGGATATTACCTTCCGCATATACACAAACTCACAAAACTCGCACTCTCCCTTTATAATATTAGTATAGAGATATATTAAAAGAGCGAATTTGAAATTTTGTCGAATAAACGTGTTATTCATTTTGTCTCCAAAATCTTCCATATCAGGACTGAAAAAAATTGTCCTATCAGTTGTCCGTATGAATGACGTTTCCGTTCTGGCAATAGGCACTCCTTTCTTTGACAACCATTTGTATAAGTTTACTTAAAGTTATACACCGCGCGTATATATCTACGTATAACCCTACAAACAAACAAAGAACCACCAATAACTCAGAAATAAAGCGTAGAATATAAATGTTTATTACAATGACGGATGCATATTTGATCAAACTCTAAAATTGAGAAAAAAAAACGATGAAACAAAGAAAGTACGCGCGTTGTATGTTATTATTATTGGAACCCACTTTGTTTACTGCTGGGGTCGGGTCTCCACTCACAATGAGAGCGTTCAAGACCATAGTACGTCGGGCCTAGCACATGAAGAACCCTCAAGTGTGTGCAGGTTACTCACGATGACTGCCTTCACCGAAGCAAAAAGGAATTAATTTGTAGAAAATTCTTTTAGCATTTCAAAAGTATAAGATCTAGATGGTCACAAACTGTGTAGCATAAGACCGATCCTCCATCTCCGATTCTTCGTCTTAATGCGACAATGTTAAAAACTAAAGTAAAAATAATGACAAGCTTTTGATTACTGTCTGTAAACGTAACACCATGTTTCTCGAAGCGAAGCGAGGGCAGGTTACTCGTTATTAATTAATCTATATTATCCCAGCATAAAACAAAACTCTGTCTGCCTCAACTCTGAAAGTGATAATCTTAAAAGTTTTAACACGAATTTTTCTAGTTTTTATCAATACAAGCAGTAATTTAGGTTTTGGTATATGAGTATGGAGCAAACATGAAAAATGTATAAAACCCTAATGAAAATGATAATATTTATGAGCGTATCATTCGTTTTTCGAAACGTAGCGCAGCCGGTGGCAACGATTCTCTTATTAGAGATTCATTATTCATCATTAATACTAAATTAAGGACTAATAATCTTGATACAATAATATTAGGTAAGTAATCTAACTTAGGTAAAGGTAAAGGTAGTAAAAGATATTGGCTATAATTGACAATTTTTAATAGGTCATCTATAACTGAAATGTGGACTTCATTAAAATGCCTAAATTAATCTTGGAGATTATATTTCAATCTATCAAATTGAAACGAACAACTTTATCACAAACCACGACGATTTGACAACCCCATAGCCCAGTTGGTAGTGACCCTGCCTGCCCAGCGCGGAGTCCCGGGTGCGATTCCCAGCCGGGGCAGACATTTATGTGACAGATATTTGTTCTCGGGTCATGGGTATTTGTAATGTGATATTTATGTTTGTCCATGCCACCCGCAACACAGGAAATCCTAGTGCGGGGGTGTGTGTAAACATTAAAAAAAACAGTCTGTACCTCTGTTTCCCAGTATATGGTATGGTAGCTACCTTAGCTGGTAACGGCCTATTTCCATAACCTATCTTTCACTGCTGCTTAAGGGTCCCATTTTGTTCTGTTATGCTTCTTATACGAAAGTCCCTCCGAGCCATTATATCAATTTCATGGAAAGAAATACACATATATTTTTGATTTATGAAATGGAATTGTTTACAACTGCGTAATACGTAGTTGCGTGGTATGATCACTTAGCCAGCAACAAGGAAAACTATAGGTTATTTAAAATCAAATATAATATAAAAATTGTTGCGGAGGAAATGAATGTATCAGGTTGGACGCATTTTGCGTGAACGATGACTGACAGTGAACGACTCGAGGTTTGATAATGTAATTTGCGCGGAGTGCCCCACCTACATGATGTATTAAAAGTTTCTTTCGTTTTATATCCAAACTAGCTGTGCCCGCGACTTCGTCCGCGTGGAATTTAACAAAAAAGTTATTTAGTAGAAATAAAAGTAGCCTAAGTTATTCCTTATTACATCTGCTACCTGCCGGTGAAAGTTCCGTCAAAATCGGTCCAGCCGTTTCAGAGATTAGTCGGAACAAACCGACAGACAAAAATTGTAAAACAAATTATTTTGGTATATGTACCGTATACACATTTATATGCATGTAGTAAAAAGCGGTTATTTAAATATTAGATACAGACACTACAATTTTATTTAGTAGTATCCCAACAAAATGTTAACTAACACAGTTTTTTGCATTTACTTGCTAGCAAATGAATCGATGTTCTCCAATAATAAAAATAAATGAATTGAATAAGAGTCCCCGAACTATTTGTTTACCGTTCTTCGTCTGGGTTTTATGTTGTATCCATAGTTATGATTTCCGTATCTCGTAGCAAGGTTAGATTATTCCATACGGCGCTGTTATACATATTTCAAGTAAGGCCGGCAGGGAGAACCACGCCTCGGTTCCGTACATACTGGTAATACAGCAGATCTAGGAAATGTTAGTAAAATGAGACAATTAACGTAAGCCATATAAGCATTCTATTCCCTCGGGTTTCCCTAATTGCCTACTTGTGGGAACTTGTAGTACACAGTGTAGGTAATATATTTCATATTGGATTTCATACTTGGGTCGTCAGGATAATTTGTTCTAACGGAATTTAAAACTATTTTTTTTTATTTACAATGTTTTCTTAAAACAAAGATCATATGCAATAAAATACAATTATTTCACTACCAATTAAGCATAAACCCGATTTGATTAAATATTGTCCTTCATATAAATAATAACAAAAACTATGTACATATTACTTAACAATAGAATAACAGAAGGTTTCTAATGAACAGGGATTGATATTTTAAAGCACTGACAGGTAACCTGTGTTTTGATTAAATGCATGCCGAATGATTTATTCCAATTCCAAACTAAAGTACGGTTTAAATTAAGAACAACTAACATACAACAACGATCCGAATCACGAAACACATTCGGTACTTTATCACTGAAATGGTTTATTTATTTACTTTTCGCGGTCTAAGGTTTATAATCTTCGCGAGGCGCATACAAACGTGCGTACACCGTGACCGAGGTTTTGTAACTGAGCCAAACTGAGCAAGCAACAAGCCAAATGTTACGTTCGGTACGATGCTGGTTACATACTCTTTAATGAGATCGGGTTTTGCAATACGAAATAAATACGAGTGGTAGTAGACACACAGAGAACTAAAATCTCAACCTTCTTATACTGACCTAACCAATTTTCGAAGGTACTTGTCTGATTTTAGGGATCAATCATTTATGTTTTACAATAAAAAGTCAGTAAAAGGAATATTGTATACGTACTTTATTTGATTACTAAACTGTATTGGATAGGAATTTAAAGTTGCGAAAGTAAAATACTGTTAAAGTACTATCGTAAATTAAATTTGCAATACTATTATTACTAGTGTTCGGGCAGTGGTCGAAATTCGACTTTTCATATATTTTATACATTAATTTTAATATCGTTTGCAATAGATAACAAACAAAACAAACAATCGCTTGATATACAGAGAAAATGGTACCGAGCTTGTCTTTGCCTCTTCTTATAGAGATTACAAAAACATGTAGGACTAAGGACATAAAGACTAATATTAAGTTTGATACAAAAAGTAAACAAAACCAATATGTTTGATAAAGGGTTTCGTATGAAACAACTTTAGAATATACTGCTGTCCTTGTACTTGAACTGTACCTACAACTACGATATAAAATGCCTGGGATTTTTTGTAACCTATGATATTTACATTCATAAAAAAAATGTTTAAAGCGGTAAATAAAAAAAAATATTACAAATTTAAAATACCAATAATATAGAAACATAAATAACTGGGTATTGGTTATTTTCCTTCTTTCAATACGACTACCAAACTAACAATTTTGAAACAACAGAATGAGCGGTAAATAGCAGAAAGTTTTAGTAACACAAATAAAGGAATCTTATTAATATTTATTTATATGAATAAATATAAATAACTGATGTAGCAAAATTACATCATATCTTACGTACAAAGTTTTTTTTTTATTTTATTATTATTAGTGTTATTAAATAACACTTTTTAAATAGTTATCTATAGATTAATTGATTCTACTAACTCACTGACTCATAGCAATTATTTATGATGGTTCGCAGTCTGTTACTAAAATTACTTACGTACTCTGTGGCCTGTCAATAGAAACAAAAGTCAGTGGAGCCTTTTTATATAATAGGTCTAATAAATATCAGTGCCTTAACTAGTTTGCGATTCTAAGAAGATCGCGTATGTTGTACGATATATTATTTGAAAGCGTTTGTATAATTATAGAATTTACAATCTAATTAACACATCTACAAAGTAATGCCAATTTACAGAGTATAAAAGGAGCACTGGAGGTTTGAATGCGTAGATAATTGATAATAAATAACTACCGCACTTATTTCTGGTATATTTGCTGTGAAAAAAATTACCGCTAAGATGTAAAATGTGAATGTCAGCTGACCCTTAGTAATATTCAAATAATATTCTTATTTTAATAACTCTGTAAGTTCTCTAGAAGAGATCAGTAGTAGGACTGCCTGTTGTATAAGTTTTATATTGCCGTGATTCTGTATACAATATTGAATATTTCTGTAAATGTATTTAAAAGGAGTTAGATTGGAAACAAAACAAATGTTTACACATACAGTTCCGCACTAAAATTCCTTATCTTGCGGATGCCATGGACAACAAAGATAAATCGACAAACCCCAAACACCAGAAACTCAACAACAAACAAAAAACATACATTCAATTTCTAGCCTAGTTTAGTACCAGCAGTACTGGCAACATCATGTAATTACATGTTGGATCTATCAATGTCATTGTTTAATGCCCAGAACAATATTATACACAATTATCAATTTAATTGTATAATTATAATAAATATTTACATATTGAATTAGAAATGATAAGTGACTAATCACATTTATTTTACACATCTTAAAATTGTTATGAATAATTAGTAGTTTCGTTTATTACGACGCCAATGTTAATATGTATGAGGACTGTAGCACAAGGACAATTTTGTGGCACGCTGCCGGATTTCATTTTGGCCTATTGACGCCCATATTTAAAAGAAGCCTTTTTTATCTGTTTGTCACAACATCCACCGGTAATTGCCGAACACATTAGGATCCTAATTTGGCTATTTATAACTTATGTTATAAGCTAACATATAAAATCCTCGCTTATTTCAAATAATGATTGGATTCCCGTGGATTAGGACATTGAGTTTAATATGTGAATTCAATTATGGCATTAGTAATGAATCATTTGAGTGTTTTTAAACCTTTGCAATAAATAAACGTTCCTAATTTCTGTGACTGAAAATCGATCCCTTTAATGAAAATGAGTTAATATGAAATTTACAAAACATTAATTAATATTAATTAATTATTTGTAAACTTAAAAATGTTTCCCGAATTGAAGCCTGGCTGTATTAATATATATAATTAGAAACTTAACTATGTTAGACTTAACTAATGCCGAGACTCGAATGAACTTTTAATTACTGTTTACTTTGAAGATTAGATCCACTCGAGGATATTAAAAGTAATAAATCGCATCGAACCCAGTGCAATATCTTAAGCTAACCTATTGCAATACTTCACGTCACTGCTGCTTCGTTGGAATTAAATTGCTCCACCCGACAGCTCAGGGAATTCGGAAGTGGAGACAAATTTGAATATTTAATATCGTTTTAATAATCATTATTTTAATGACAAATAATTCGAAATTTTTATTTAATGATCGGAAAATCTTCAAAATAAACCTTACCGCTCTGGTAATTACAGGTTATGTGGAGCAATTCATTAAAACCTTGGAAGCCAAACTGCGTATACATGTCTATATCAAGGTTTTCGAACCTGGGGTGATTATGATAATTATTATAATTACCTGCAACAGTAAAACAGTTATGGGTGAAAAAAAAAATGTCAATAAAATAATACATACATACCTACGTAAGCGGTATAATAAGTTTCCTTAATAGGTCACAGGAGTTAAAATATAGCAAAGGTTAGAAACAACTTAATCTATTTTATCGGGTGGTACTGCAGTCAAGCATTGACCAAATTCAATTTCAAAATTATTGAAACATGTACGTATTCTGTAAATACACTTATTTATGTACGTCATTTTTTGCTTCTACTACCGTTAAAAAATATACCTGAGCGGTAAAAAATATATCTAAGATGTTGAACGCACTACCTTATAAAAGCCTATTCACTCTCCTCTACAAGACTCCCAATGGTGAGCGACGGTGACCTCTTATCATCAGGTGGCTCGTGTGCTTGTTTGTCAGCTTTTTACATGAAAAAGAAAGTGTGTATAATTCCAAGACCTCCGTAATGTGCTGAAACGTGTAAAGTTCGCGAATTTGCATTTGGCTGCTGCAGTGAACGGTATTTTCTAAACCTAACATTATTAGTATTGATCAGATCCAAGTACAATAATGGGACAATTATAGTAAATATCCTGCGTAAAATAGAAGAGGGTATCAACGAGGTTTGAACCATAGTGTATAAATCATATAATATAATAACATATAATCCTAGTAAATTAATAGCATAAAAGACATCGATTGCCATTTACGAGTATTGATATCATTCTGAACATTTCTGATTTGACAATACGCTGCTGTTTTCTGTACACCGGTTTTCGTCTAGCTAGAGTCCCCACTACATGGTTTACGCTAACAATAGACAGATGATACAGCAATGCAGTCTGGATGTTGACATTTCAACTGGGTTACGTCTCGAGCTGAATCGATAACTTTTGTCCGTTTACGAATTAAACTAATTTATTCTCTTGTAATACAATTAAAAGCTTAGCTCGCGTAAATTTTTCGCTTTCATTCATTTTGTCTCGAATAAGCCAGATCAGATAAATCCAAATAGATACAATTATTCACTTCAATATATAGTTCATATCTTTCATTATTTTCTGATTACTATTATTACTAACCTATTAGTAAGTTTATTAAAGTTCACACATACTCCTTCACGCTAAGATTCCCCGTGGAGCGAGTGACATGGACATACAAGGATGAGATATTACAAATAACTAAGACTAGAGAACATTATATTAATCTGTCACATGAAATGTATGGCGGCCTGGAATAGAAGAAATCAAATGGGATTTAAAAGATTTTGTAAGAAAAAAGTTAGTAATCAATATCTATCGTATTATATATATACATATATGCCGGTTTATAACATGGTGCTATATCAATAAATGTATTTGTTATTTATAGAATTTCCGAACCCGAGTCTTAAAAGGATTTAGGGGGGAATCAACAGGAAACTTTATTAAAAAACGCCTGACATAAAATGTATACAATAATTACTTCATACATGGTTGCTATTTACAAAGTTAAGAATTATTTATGTCTGAGATTACTTACCTTTATTTATATATTTTGAACCCAGTGTGCTAATAAATAACATAAATAACTGAGGCTTACTTTAAATACCAGATCTGCCATAGACCATAAACCTTTATATAGCTAAGGCTGACCTTTATTTGTGCACTTTGAACCTGATATGCTTATAAAGAAACTAAGGCTTAGTGTAGGCACCAGGAATTCCACAGACAATAAACCTTTACTTAGCTAGCCTCATCTGTATTTTTAATGAAATAAATGATATAATTTGTTTTAATCTGTAGACGCAGTAACTTTTGTGTAGGTAATTTATTTATACTCATGAATAAGCCACCAATTGTATTAAGTCTAAAATGTGGTCTAATAGTCGTACAAACTAGTGAGTTGTTCGAGAATTTCATTAAATCTTGAAAAATCCGTGTACAACCGACGCTGGTCCAAATAGCGATCGTCTTTCCGTTGCATAACTTGTATGTTCTTATTAGATTCCAATGTCAAGGTCAAATAATAAAGCAATATTGCATTCATATTTGAAACACAAAATGATTTTTTAACTATTAATAACTTCAAAGTCTTCATATAATACGTATCTGTTACATGTTCTTCATGAATTGCAATTACAATTTTACCCCGGATAGAGGTAAACACCGTTTGAGTAATTTTGAATCGTTTCATAGATTAGGTTACACGATCTACAGTATCGTAGAACTTCATAGCCTATTCAGTCTGTTATGCACTGCTCTGCTCGGTCTATTCTTGAATCGATAGTGTAGTGTATTTGAGAGCTTTTACCATGTTCGATAACGGAGCTTATGTGCTATATTTAAATGACTTAGCTGCGTTACATAAAAATAATATTAAATTGTATATTATTATTACTGGGGAGCGTAAAAGATTTACTCAACCCTGAATCTAAGCCAACCTCCCTTCGCTTCATCCAGCTGAACAATAAAGGAGATTAGAATAAATGTTTCCTCTGTTGGTGGTCCTTCCTGTTGGAGGTCATTATACTCTGTGATTGATGTCTTCATTGTTATGGGCGTCTGTGTGTGACAGTGATCACTTATTGTCGTTGTAATATTTATATTGTTTATTTACATCCATTGTGATGCACCTCTACCTTTACCTTTTTGATATCAGTATCCTCTTCCCAAACGTTGTCTGGAAGAAATTGCCGCTGTAGCAATAAAGCCGCCTTTTACATATGTGCAAAATTACACTTTGTAATATTTTTATATATTAAGGTGTGGGATATACAATAACTAATATTATTTTACTATGCCTCAATTACTTTGATGTTGTCACAAAACAGTTTTAATTAACGTACAGTCAATAACAATGCTCGTCAAATTTATTACGGCCTCCTCTCCTGAGATGTGATTCTGCTGTATTTTCTTTGGCCTTTGAGTGCTTCAGGGTAGAATCGGCCTCGTTACAGTTAGAATCAACAAATAAACTTCTTGTCTAAAACACATCCTTTGTTCATCTGTGAAACTAGATCTGCCAGGGTAAATGTGAAATCTAATACATTTAAGAAATTAAATTTTCAACATTTTATCAGTATTTACTCTTTCAGCAAGATGTTTTGGTTATGAAATGTCGGATCTGGATATGGTTTCGGGACAGTTATGGATATTAAAAGATTTAGAACTTGTAAAAAAATTTATAATGTTTGTACAAGGCAAAAGGTTGATTTTATTTCTAGATATTATGTAGTATTATAGTCATCAAAAACAATGGCCTTAAAAATTAAATAATAAAAACCGTCTAAGGATAAGAGTGACGCTCCTAGTGTATCGGCTGGGCTAGCGAAAGTTTCATAACATGTTTCATTTACACACAACCCCTATTAGATTTGGGTCCATTCTTGATTCCAAATAAACTTCTGAATTACATATAATATCCGAAAATAAACAACGGAATGTTGTGGTAAGGTCTTTACTTGCCTAGTAAGCTACTGACTTTTAAAATCCGTGAAATACTTATAACATGTTTTGGTTTCAATATTGGATAGTCAGTTAACAAGCGGGAACCTTGTTTCTGACTTAGTTGTCTATTATAAGTCTTGACTACAATCCAAGACTTAACTGTAGCTGTTTGCGAAATTTGGTATTACGGAAATCCTTAGGTAACGTTGACAACTTAACAGAATTTGGCCTATCGACTCATGTGCTAGTTCGTTGACTTAAAATAATATAAAAATTGGTAGAGAAAAAAACCCAATAGTGTGATTTTTAAAATGACCAAATTAACTAATATCTCCACCCAATTTCCTGAAATTTGACTCAATTCTTAATCGAAATTTCAATGGTTAACTCCCATTAACTTGTTTTTAACAATGTTGTATATTTGTTTTTAACAATCCTTTGTTCCGGTGTTGACGTATGGGTCATATTGACGGTCCAATTATAGGAGCCTTAGCGACGAAACAAGAATATTTATTTACGTCCAATATCAACCAAATAACTACCAGCCGTTGAAATAACTTTTTAATCCTTTGATCTCAAACGGCCTCTTCAATTTCAGCGCTGTAACGTATCAACAGATGAAAAGCATCAAAAGATGAATAATGATTTGTGTTGGAAACAGTTTTGAGGCAGTCGCAAAAATAGGTATTTATTATAACGACGATGCGTTCTCGGCCAACACGAAAGTGATGAGCGAGCTTGTTAATTGGTTCTACAACTAAGTTACTGTAACGATTACACAGATATATTTTAGAAGGAGCGATTTTTGGACACACCGGTGTCAAAAAGAATAGATCTGATGCCATTGAATCAGTAGTTTTTCAATCTGCTTATCATCACAACCTGTAACTCTCTCTGTTCTGGATTACGATGTCCTTTCCGAATAAAACTAATTGGGACCATCTACCACACTAGCCAATTGCATATTGGCAGATTTGAAACATCCTTAAAGTATTGTGTAAAATATTCAGATGTACAATGTTCCTTTAACGAAGCAATAAAAATATATCTCTGACATGCTCGAACTAACTCAAAAAAATACAGATATGGGTAGATATCCGGGCCAGCACGAAAAACTTACACGATTTGATCGACAAGGATGCGCCGTTTGAGGTATCATAGCCCAGTTGATAGTGACCCTGCCTGCCGAGCGTGGGGTCTTGGGTTCGATTCCCGGCCGGGGCAGATATTTATGTGACAGATAAATGTTTGTTCTCGGGTCATGGGTGTTTGTAACGTCATATTTGTGTTTGTCCATGCCACCCGCAAAACAGGGAATCCTAGTGCGGGGGTATGAGTGTATAAACGTTTTAAAAAAAGGTTTTCAGTAGAAATTCGTTTTATTTCATTTCATAAATAATTGACATCACACGTGTAATCAAAGACTGAACTACGATAAATCAAAATTGATAGCAAAGACAATGTTAAATTAATCTTAATTAATGTAATGTTATGTTTCTTGTGTTAGGCAAAAATTTTCAAAAAATAAACAAAGATACTACCCTATTTATTTGCTACCCTATTATACGATTTAGATGTAAAATACAATGTTCATAAAGTATCATTAATGTGAAAAATAAGTTGTGTTTGGAACCGACAAATCCTTGCTTTATTGGTTTAGAAATTAAAACCCAAGCATAATTTTCTACGCATAAGGAAATTCCAGAAATCTACAAACCTATCTCCAAGCTACAGATAACAAATTAAGATATAGTACCATAAGGACTATTGCATATATTCGTGCAACCAGGTTTCCTTCGATAGATTTAGTTTAATTACGCAAATATCAATTGATTTATCTTTTGAAAATTTGCTTGCCTTGAAGACATGGCTACAAGCACTTAAACAAGTAACATTATGATAAAATGAACCAAATATCCTGCGCAACTTTGTTATCGTTTTTTGGTTATCGTATTATAACTTAATAGGCAAATCATGGATTTTATGTTATGGGATTCTTATCTTTTAAAATTCCTTTTTATAGACAGATTTTGTAAGAACGTACTAGAACATCCCTCGCGCAATGCGAATGTCATGCTTACTCGTCTAGTTGTTACACTTATTCTTACTTTTACTCTAATTCTGTGCTTAGCTTTCAGCTTTACCACCTACCCTGAGGTTCTGTCAGGTCACCATCTTGCCACGGAACTTCACCTGGATGTAGGCATCGATGCGTTCTTACGAGAACCAGAACCTCTCAGAAAAGAAACTCTCAGAAGCTAAAAAATCGGGTAGCTGCAGAAAGGATTTTAGCGAATAGGGATCCACATACCCTGAAACCTCTTCCATACATGTTGAGAATATTTTAAAATCCTTAAAAGATATATTAAAAAAACTTTCTGTGTAAACGAATCCCACTAACCTGATCTTT
Organism: Megathymus violae; assembly: GCA_003671415.1. Classification (NCBI taxonomy): domain Eukaryota; kingdom Metazoa; phylum Arthropoda; class Insecta; order Lepidoptera; family Hesperiidae; genus Megathymus; species Megathymus violae. Next base: position 536,798 of record PDGT01000107.1, on the reverse strand, counting down.
ATCCTCTTGCGTTTTTGGCCATAATGTGACGTTGAGCACGATTTCACCCATATCCTGATTAGGTTTATTAGGGTCCCGAAGACATAGTACGAGATCTTGTGGTCTTCCCAATTCCAACGCTGTGAGGTCCAATTGGCAGGAACCCATGAAATCGTCTTGGAGGCCCCAGTCGTAGTCGAAGACCTGATCGAATATGCGCTATTTATTACCTTTAGATAAAAAAGCCTTCCCTATAAATATCTTATTCTACGTTAATAGCCGATAAATAAGGAGACGGATACTTGAAGATATCCGTCATTGGTAAAATGGTTACTGTATGGTTTTTGGGAACACCAAAAAAATTACCGATTACGGCAAAAAATGAGACGGGGGTGAAACCTGGTTTAAACCCGGCTTCCCAACATTGCAGGTGACACACGTTGGAACATTTCATGACTGATGCTGAAGTTATGCTATAGCTAGCTCGACAGGTGAAGTGTCCTATTAACATGCAGAAGAACTGTCTGAATTATGCTCGGTAGTATAGTCCTATATATAATATAGCACGGCCCACATGTAATAGCCTCGTTCGTTGTTTAGAAGAGTGTGAAACAAGCCCCGGAGGTTGGCTTGAAGTCAAAGACAGATGGAGCCTCTTCCATCCCATATTTATTGTCCCTATATAATAAGGGCACATTAGATTTGGCTATTTATATATTAAATGTGTGTTTTTAAAAATTGTAGAAAAACTTAGCAAGTAACAAAAACAAATAATTGATTTTATAATACCTATATACCTCAATATTTGATAATAGACGATACAATAAATTTTCTGTGCAATTGGACATAAAATCTTTTTATTGTCATGTCATGTAAATATCTCCTCTCAAAACTTTTGACAACTTGAAAATAGAAAGAGACGGAAAACATTGAAAAATATATTTTTATTTATAGTTGTTTTTGTCTTTTCTTATTCACTACTTTTTGATCATTTAAATAGTCAAATTAATAAATACGCACAAAATTGAGTGCAAAATTATTTATTTCTTTATTTAAGCAATTGCTGTGATCATTTTATTTTACCTTATAAACTATTTAGACGATTAATGTGGGTCTATATAGCATTTTTTCTAATATATTCCATAAACCAACACATTACTAGATTAAAAAAACTACACTTTTCCTATTCCTAATTTTCATTAAGTTAATCCTTAGTTTAGTGGCTCATATAACACCAAAGAAAGTGGAAAATTTTAGAAATATAAATGAAGTTAGTTTTACTTGGGAATGTTAGTCAACTTCATTTAAGAAATCACTAGCGTAGAGTTTCCCGATAAACTAAATAACCTATTTAAAGTTGAAAAGTCAAGAAACATTTAGAGTGCTGGCCTTTCATTTCTTGACTTCTAGATTCTAACTTTTACAAAATACGTGAAGAATCGAGATTACAAAAACAAATTTAATTTGTAAAAATAAGTTTAATGTAACAGTAAATAGATACGCATATATTCTGAAATTAGGTACGTATAATTTAATTGACTTTTGATTGACAACGTGTATTTATTTTATTGTATAATCCATATACTTAACCCCAAAAGTGACTATATTTTTAAGACCCATGGAGAGCTTAGCCTTGAACGGTAAGATAAAATCACCTAATTATGTAAGTACGAGAATACTTATAGAATTATATTTTCGGGTTCGGTCTTAATTACACCGAATAACTCGAAGACTGATCATTAGTCACAAAGATTGACCTCAAAAATCAAAATTTGTTTAATAAAAAATGTCCGTCAATGAGTCAACTTATTCAATATTAATAAATCAATCAATTCAAGAAAATAACATATGATTATGATATATATATATACATGAAACGGCTCGACTTCAATAAAATGAGTAGGAAGTGATCTATTAAAGTGTAATGTTTTCAATACGCCCGCTTGAAACATTTTCAAATAAATCTCATTATGTAATGAAAGCGCAGAGTATTCTGTAATAGATCGATTATATTTCATTTCTCCGGTAAATTTGGCCCATCCAGTTCAGAATTCTATTTAAAGGTTTGCTTACGTGTTATAGATTTGTACTTAAAAAATCTGCTCTTGAGATCAAACCTTGATGAGGGATGGTAATGTTTTAAGATTATCTTATATCCATAGTTTGTATTTGCAAGATGATTTTTAGTAATATTTCCATTTCCAGGTAATGAAACTAATTTTTAACAATCTCAAACAATTTAACAATCTCGTAACAAATCAATATAAATATTACCCCCTAACGCAAGACAAGAATAGATTTGTTCCTTGTTTGAGTACTCTAGCAATCTATGTATACTGGAACATTAAGATGGAGGAAGCTCAAACCACATTTCCGTATTAAAAACTTTGCAATAGATCGCAAGTGAGTCGTACTAATGATCACTGTTATAAAGTAGAAAACCGACAAATGCCACGAATATTTTGACGAAACTTTGTCCGCGTAATAAACTCTGTACCGCTTGAATATAACAACTTTGAAAACTAAATGTGCAGCGAGTTGGTAATGAAAATAACTTAAGCTAATTCAAAGTTCGTTATATTTTAAAGTTCAAAAATCTTTCTCTTTTTAGATATTAAATCGATTTAAATTTACTTTACACCGAAATAACAACATTACAAAAAAACTGTTATTTTATTATTTCGGGAATTGTAACTTAAAAGCTTGGTAAAGAATCATACGATTGTGTAGGTGTATTTACCAGAAATATTAATTAATTTAAGATAAAAACTGAAGAGAATAATAATGATCATGAATTACTCTGGAAAATTCTCTGTCTATAAACAACCGAATGGCGATAAGAATAAAAGCAATAGGTGCGGTATTAAAATTATCAAATCCATATACATATCAAAATATGCGACTAAGAATGATTAATGAACCACCGAAAATGAATTAGCCGATGTTTCAGATGCAAACTGTTTATTTCTGAAAATATAACAAAGACAAAAACAGAACTATATTAATACCCATAGTTACAATTTTAAACAAAAAAAATATTCTACTTTCATAAAGTAAGCGTATACATACATAGAACGTGTCTCCAATGTATATACAGACCTTATCATTACAAAAACATTTTATGGAACGAAAACTTTTCAATCAGCGAATAATTACATCGTACGCTTATAAGTAAAGCATCATTTGAAGAAATCGCTTTCAACTTTATGCTGATCAATCGAACAGTTCGTTCCTAAAAGCGTAATTGAGCGTCACAAAGAAATCTTTAAGTGTAAAAAACCTAGTTATAATTAACTAAACATACAAAACTGTGATGAACAGAGCGATGCACCCAATGTCAAAACTTATCTTAAATAACAGAAATGTTGTTTGTAACTTAGTATAGTTACTCGTACCAATGTACTCGACCTCGTCAATATTGATCACAAGCGAACTTACCTTTAACTGGACTGGAAGAAAAGGATCTTCGATCGGTACTGTGAAGCATTCATCCCAAACTGGATTCAATTCTCTGTACACGATCCTTGATTTATGTAGGAGTCGTCCTCCAGCCTTGAATTTCACGTAGGGGTCACTGGTGCCTGACAACAAGCCTGGTTTTCGAACCCACAAAGTGTACAATTAGAAAAGAAGCGAACTCAGGATAAAAAATAAAACCTAATTAAACAAGGAGCTATATTGGGCCCGATTTTGTTGTATGTAGTTTTTTTTTTTTCAATAAAACAGGTATTTAGAGATTTTATCTTTTATAAAATCTATGCCCCTCACAAAAATTTTTTCAATAACAAGCTGTTAAATATTGTATTTCTCGAATAATCATAGCTTTGGAACTTTGTAAAAGTAAGAAATACCTACATTTATTTCAACAACATATTTACATATTTAGTGAAATATCGGTCAATATGTAAGTAGACTTTCATAAATTGTATATAATTATTACTTATCAAAGGACATAATTTACCAAATAGCTAATCAAAAGTGTGATTGATAGATTAATTAGTGCCAATTGTATATGGCATACATTGTAAGGTGAATTTTGGTGCTCCTTAGCGGTACTGAAAAAAATTTAAACTCAAATTTTGAAATAGTAAAAGCAAAAGCTCTAAATACTTGCAATTAAAGTAAAAAACATGCAAACTAAAACTAATATTAATTTTCTAAATTACGATTTTGTGTGAGTGTGAATTTGTAGCGTGTTTTAGAATGTCATATTGAATTAAGTTAGACAAAAAGATAGTAGTAGATAGGCGTTTAAAGCTTCTTGTGGTTTTGATATTGAAATGTCTGATTTATTTATTTCAAAAAATCATAATCGTTAGTCGCAAAAAATATTAGCAGAGTAATAGATACAGTATTTGAAGGATGTAAGAAAACTTATGCAATTAACAGTTAAATACGGTTTCCTGGATATAGAATACTTGTATTACTATGTAATTGTATCTCATTTAGAGACGCGCGTTTATTAGTATTAATATACTACGAGCCCCGATCCAAAAGAATTTATCATGTCATACATTGTAAAGAATATATGTATTTTATCATCTCGTTTTTTCCAGAAAGGCACTAGCAATAAATGATTTATACAAGATTTACATATGGAGTATATTAAAACAGCATTATAAAAGATGAACCTTTATGCATTGATGTTGGTGGAAGAATATATTTTTTAATTACAATTAAGATATATTTAATTTTTTTACCATTTTAGAAATAAACTTGGTTAAATTAAAATGTTTATTTGTTGCTCTCATAGAACTAATATTACTAACACAAGTTTCAATTTATAACTTTCTTACGTTCAATCGTACGTTGTAGGCTATTGTATTGGGGCTCGTACTGAAGTACAACATCTCACTATATGTTCCAGGAGTTGTCTGATATGCAGGAACGCACTAAAACTTTTTAAAATTATGAAATTTTAAATCAAAATCGATACGTTTGAGGTCTATTCACAAAAAAGAGCGAAATGATATTCATCATGCCTTTTGTTTAGCTTCAACCAGAGTTTTATAAAAATTACTTACGTCTTGGAATATAACTATTATAAGTAGGTATTTTATATAAGTATGTATCAAAATTTCACAGATATGTTAAGGAAACGATTTACACTTTATTGCGTGGTGTTCTTATGATCGATACATCGACCATTAGGTATTATCGCCATATGTGCAAAAACATTTTTTCCACACGTGTTGTGGAGAGTTATTATTGATCAATTCGTACATCGTATCAACTCGTGTTGAGTAATTACAATAAATATTTAAAGTAATTTGAAAGTGAAGGCAATTAAACTTTTACTGATTTCATGAAATCCTTAAGGCAGTTCCATAAGACTGGATTTTGGAACTATAGATTAGAATTGGCAGACCTTAATATATGTAATTGAATTTTAATAAAATTCAATTATTATTAAGGGTAAATAATTCTACCCTTTGTTTTATGAACCGCGAACGGATACAGTCATACATAAACTCACGGTTGCCAAACAATTTACCGTCGTAACTCTCTCGTGGCGTATCGTTTCGCTTCTTAACTCCTAATGCCATTAATTTAATCCACCTTTGTTGTCACAAATTTAATTTATCAATTATTAATTAAAGTTATTGCTTTTGGGAATATTAGATATATGTAATATAGATATAGATGAATGTAATAATTTTTCCGAGATCCTTATTATCAAATATAGATCGTCGATAGGAAATAAGGTTACAAATGGTTATTTCTTCAGTTTTCATTAAAACGATCAGCGATTATTATTATGATTCAAACCTAGAATAAGCTTCTGGAATTTCATAAATGTTAAGTCTACCGACGAATCCTTTATCAATATTTAAATAGTATTTCACAGTGCGCGGAATTTTAGATGTTTTTTTCTTCAGATCGTAATAATTCGTCGAATTCCTTTTTGTTTCAAAGTCTGATTGTATTATTAAATTGTTACAATTCTTAATTTTTGGGGAAACGGAATTTTGACAAGTTGTTGGTATTAGCAGTGACTTATGTTGAGCGTAATTCAAATTTCAAACAAACGACGCAGAATATAAGCGTTTTGGAAAAAGAAAAATTCTATGTGGTTTTCAGCGCGGTGGTAGGTAGTAGTAGGTGGGAGGAGCCGGATTTGTTTCCATTTCAAAGTTTGTATGATTCTTTTACACCAACAGGCTTCATTCATACAAAGTGTCAAGTGATGGCTAGTGGTCATTATAAATACCCGGTGACAACATTAGGGATGTTACAGATACGTTGATGCTTAAATAGAGAAATAAAGAGAAAATGCGTAATAGAGAATCCGCTTGTTAGCTGGATCAGAAAAAAAGTAGTATAGAGTTTTAATACGGTTGAACCAATTTTGTTACTGTTGTGCCAGCGTCAGCCTATGGTTAATACAATATTAAATTGACGAATAATATAATGACGAAAATATAATATTATTCAGTTTCGTTTTCAAGCATGACGTGCGTATTGCTTTCTTTCGTGTGTGAGTGAGAGCTAATATAATTGCGTCTATAGTATTCTCTGTCCTATGGCTGTAGTGACTCCAGTGTAATAAGGTCAAATTAAATCTCCGTTTTCAGCAAGTGATAGTGTCACAGCGAGTGTTGTAGTGTAGATGATGTGTCTGTACGCCATACCGTTCTTGTCCATCGCTACTAAGTTCTGTCCTCTTTTCAGATGTATTCGGAGTTGGAAGAATGCATGCTGTCTCAATTGTTGCTCTCTCTGTCTTTGTCCTTCGTCAGGCTCCTTGAAATAAAATGACAATTAATTAAAAAAATACTAACAGATTCAAACCTAACAGTGTTTTCCGTAGTGTTCATAACTTTTTTCAAATTTGCAAACATTATTTTATGTACTACGAGCAAACTAACCAAGCTTCGCTACGCTTAGAAATAGCGACTGCATTGTTTTAGAACTTGTTTTTTCCGGTCTTGTGAATTAGAAATATATTAATTTATACCTTTTTTATTTATGGACGAATTGCAATTGAACGATCTTTAAATATTAAGTGATGCTTACTGCAATACATTAGTGAAAACCATATTAAAATCGGTTAAGCAGTTTCTGAGATTAGTGCGCACAGACGCAAAGATAAACAGAGAAAAATTCTAACAGCTGTTATTATGGGTTACATAGTGTAAATAAAGGCCCCTAATAATAAAGGTTTTCTTATATGTCCTTCACGTAAAAAAGCGATCAGTTAAAATAATTTTACATCTATACATATAAATATCTAGGAATTCGATTTTAAACATCATGCAAGTTTTTTTAAATGCATATTGAAGTTGTGTTGTCCTTACAACGTTACGCTCCCGGAACAGTAGCATATTATATTTAGTTAAACTAGTGTATTTTCTAAGTAAAAGTGTGTTATAGCTTATAGATGGAAATGAAGAAGCTTACTATTGAGTCTCTGACACTGCAATCGAAACACGTAAAAACATTTCATGATTAATTAATTAATTTAACAAGGCAAGGTGGATCAAATGTGCTACATTTATTTATTTATTTTATTTAAAAAACGTTTATTAACGGTTTTAATATAGTAAAGAGTTTAAATTAACTGTAACAAAATAACTTTTGTTACATGAAAAACCAATAACAGGTAAACACAGCTTACCCTATTAATTCGAGCATTATGTAGGTAAATTACACACTAAGCTTAATCTATGCGGAAATTATTTTTGTAACAGACCAAAAAAGTATAAAAAGTAGTGTAACATTAAATTAAAAAGTTAAAGCAAATTAATTAAAATCAAGCAAAAAATTTAAAATTAAGCAAGTTTAAAGAGCATTGGTACAAGGTATTTGTTAGCAATATTAGAAAAAATGAACGATAATAAACAAGTTAAATTAAATGGAAGTTTATGCTTGAAGCCTGATAGATATAAAAAATAGCTCAAGAGAAATCAAAAGACATTTCATTATAAAGGTACATATTTAACTTTACATCGTAATCGAAGAAACGTCAAATAAAAAACAAATTTTAAATTTTTTATGTAGGTAAATTTAATTAATTTTTTTTTATGTAAATTTAATTAATTTAATGGTAAATTTAAGTTTTTTATGTATATTTTATTTTTAATCTCGTGAAATGGATCAGTTCCCGCGGGACATGAAATAAATATGGACCGTCTGTTAAGAGGGCAATAAATAATATTTAGTCTGTCTGGCGCAGCTACTACGATTAATTTCTAACCATATTGGGGCGGCTTAGAATACTACCCCCAATTCCATGCTAGCAGAACAGGGTGTCGTAAGAGGCGACAGAAGCCGGCCTGCTTGGTGGTAGGGCTTCGCGTGAGGATTATATTATCAGTATTATTATTAAGTTATTAATATTATGACTGGTATTATTACTTAATAAATTATTATTAAATTTCTAGTTCATAGAACTAAAAGTAACCCATTCCTTAATCAATGCGGGTGCTATTTCTAAACGTAAGGCGTAGGTTTTCTGAAGCAAGGAGTGGGCGGGGTCTTAGACATTTAATAATTTATGTATTTTATAAATATATTTATGCGCGTATAATTTTGCTTCCCCTACCGTTTCGTGGTTAAACATTGCAAAGAAGAAACAAGAAAAACTTCTCGGCACATCTTTTAAACGAACATTTTTTATTTATAACAATTACAAAGTAAGTTTTTAACGTGTGAGCAACCGGTTGCGGTGCTGTATTTTCAGGCGTCCATGACTAAAATTATAATAGTAATTTCACAAATATGGTTATTTTCGGGATTTTAAACTCGTCCTTGGTAAATGTAACACACAGAACTGCTTCAACCATAATACTAAGAGAGTTTTTTTATTAAAAACCTTTTGAAGCACTTAGGCATTTATGAATTTATTGTCACTAACGGTCATTAGACCTACTCCCCGCCCATCATTACGTAACTTTGATCCACTAATTGCCCACTGCAGGGAATGGGTATCTTCGCATAATTGAGGA
>PDGT01000107.1:453706-527400 GCA_003671415.1 Megathymus violae | reverse complement strand
TCGGTGCCGTAAGAAAGTTCCCGTACAATACCGCTGTAAAATATTCAAGCGCCTCATTCATAAGTCGAAATTAGGGTCTGGTTTTCTTACTTCCGTCGTGACGGTTTTCAGTTTTTAATAGATAATTCTCTAAAGAACCGTACCATGGGCGTTTATAACTCACTTAATTTAAAGTTAGCTCTGACTTGACAAGTTTATTTTGTGAGATATTGCATTTACTTCCAATATCTTTATTCTAAATAACTTATCGTCCTAATGATCTATTAACTGTAGGCGTTACGTAGGCCCAAAAACCAAATTAGGCAACGACCCGTCAGAGATACGAGTATATTTTCCAACTGCTCTAAATTGTCTCTCTGCTGCAATTCTCTGTACATATATATCATTGGCATCATAGTCGCCTGAACTACTAATTATACGCAATAATTTTATAATATGTAAAATAATGTAAGTAATTATTTATAAAATTCTAATTTAATAAATGTTTTTTATTTTATATCTACAAATGGAAAATTAAATATATTTGTATTATAGGTGTTGGCCAATAACATTGATAAGGTGAACATGTGCACTGCACGGTGTTGTCGGTATATTAACACATTACATGTCATGCTGGGCTCATCTTACAATTTGACAGGTGCAGATTTCAAACGTCTTTTAAAGTATTACGGAGAACTCTTACGTACGCAGATATTTACAAGATATTTTCCAACACCGAATCAAGTGATAATTAATTGCTATCCAAATAACATGATTTGATTCAATATGGAACGTTATTCGGCGAAACAGCTCAATTGTATACATCAATTACTTGACTAAAATATTATAACAAAATAATTACCTTTATAAATTAACATTTTATAATTCATTAGCGCACCGTACTGAACTGAACCGTGCTGAACTGAATATATTAATCGATTTTACTCAGTCTATGACCATCCAGAAGAATGTATCAATCAATCAATGAAAAATTCAAATCAAACCAATCGGTAAATCTACATATGTTTCAAATAAGTGCCGTGGTTTCGGAGATTATCCTCAGTACACATACAAAGTTACAAAATTATCAATGTCCTTTTGTAATATTAGTATAGGTTGGAGCAGCAAAATTTATAACATATTAAGAGAAACTAGTTAAACAACTTTTAACTGAAAAGGCCAAGATTCAGTTACATTCGTCCAGTAAATTAAAAAAAAACAAACATACAAATCGGGTTCTGGCTTCCTATTTGTTATTGGATGTGACCTAAAAAGTATTACAGATATAAAACACTAATAGAAATGTCTTACCAATTGAAACGACTCGGGGGGTGGCGACCTGGCATAGTGCGCCGGAGTGCCTGACGTGGAGGGCACCGGGTCGATCGATGGCTGTCTAGTTACTGACGCATCTGTGGACAAAAAGGTTTTGGCAGGTAAGACGGTTCTTTACAGTCTTTGAAAGAACGACAAGAACATTGGGTTTGTAGTTATGGAAACTTGATACATTTTTAAATCATCCATAAAATCCATGAGTACTTATTAAAGCATACACATACAGAACACTGTTTGTCTCATTCACTCTTACCATTTCGTTTGCGGAAGATGCGCATTCTCCGCCACTTCCTCACTGCCGTCTTAAGTTTCTTCATCAGCGCGCAGTTCAGGAACGCGTTCAGTATTCTCCGTCGCCATACTTCACACATCTACTACTCAGGGGCACTTGTGTTTTAGTGCCTTTTGACGTTACCGTTTACTAACAGTTTCTAAACTCGAACATCATCGTGCTTGTAACAGTTCACCAAAAGTTCATTCTTTCTTCGTCAATATTTGACTTCCATGCTATTCTGATATTTTGTATGTCCTGGATATCGTCTTTGTTACATGTGGCAAAATCTTCTATTTTAAAGGCATCATAGCGTAAATAGTTTCTAAATAAAACTCAGTGTTCTGGAGTCATGCTTAGGTTTACAAATATTTATTTTATTAATAATATTATTAGGAATTAAATGGTTTAGAAAATTTAAGTTACGAATAAACCTCTAAGTCCAGCCAAGAAGTACGATATTTGTGATATAAGTTTTTCGAAGGGTAATATATTGTAATTTCACCAATCATTTTTAGTATCCTGTGAATATAATGTGTGAACAATATATGTATGTAAATAATTCAAAGACAATCGACTTCTTGGTTCATCTCAACATTTATGATTTGTAAACATTATAATAATATTACTGTAACGGAACCGAATATGTAAATATGTATGTACATCGATTTTTTTTGTAAATTTCAATGTAGGTACAATTGTTATCGATTTACGAGACTACGATATTGGAGAAGTAATTAAAATACGAGTTCCCCCTATGTGTTGCACCGCATCAGTGTTGCCTTTAGAATTAAGTGATCCGTTTGCTGGTTTTTCGGGTGTTGACATAAAAAGGATTAATTAGTGATCATACCCAATTTTGAAGTACTTAGGCCGAAGGTCTTCCATGCGGTTTAACTGTGTCTTCCTTTTAGCAATAAAGTGGGTATGCCGTTGTGCAGTTATGCCGTTGTGAGAAAGAAATAAATAATATAACCTTAATTAGTTGTCTAAATTCATCTCTTGACCTGCGAATTCGGTGATAAAAACTTTTATAATTAATGCCAGATGAGTTCTAGGGAAAAGTTACTATCACATATTAGTTTTTATTAATTTAAGTTAATAATTTCATTTTAAATATCAATATAGGTGATCAGGAACACACAAATGGAACTTATATTTTGGAATATTTATCTGTCGGTCTGTACCTGTAACACTAAAATCATTGAACGGATATAGATGAGTTATATTACGTGTAATTAATTAAATTATTACTTATTATAACGAGGTTATAACTTATATTATGGGTCGTAATTTAGGATACTTAATTCGATTAAAATTCCCCATAAAATCTCTTTTAATTCATTAAAATTTCCCAGTTAATTCTCATTTCAATTTCATAAATACAATCGATCCACATGCAAATTATTGGAGTTTAAGGGTAACTTAAATCACTGTCATTCGAGGAAAATTAAATTAAATTACAAAATATTTTGTATAAAAAATATATCCCATTTCGATGCAGCAACATCCAGTTAACATATTTAATTATCAGTGTTGTTATAGGATGTTGAATATCCGTTTGCCGATGTATTGATAACGGTTAGGGTAAAAGATTTCAATATATTTATCTGTTATTACATTTTTTATTTATTTAATACCCGTAATTTTTAAGAACATTTGAGATGCATACTTACAAGTTGCTAAAACGAAATGCAGGCTATAAACGCATTCTATAGCAATGAATGTTATTCCAAAAGAAGAAAATGTATTTGATTAATTTTTAATTTGTAAAGTGGCTTATGTAAGTATCCAAGTTTGATTCCTAAGCAATTAACGCATTCAGAAGCTTTATTGTTTAGGGGTCGGAGCGTTTTGTGAAATTATAACTATTTTTGTTATTAAATTGATATTTAATTTGTTCTGTCGGTTACACCCCGCGCAAAAGATGGTTAAGTGACTTTTTTATCCAAAACGGAAATATGTCTACGGCTACCACGTCATCAGTTCAACGATGTTGTTGGTATTATCCCTAATAATTTATTTTACGTACATATTGTAATGTTTGTTTTGCCTTATGCTCTGCAAACATGACATTGTACAGATTTCGTGCACACATAATACTATAGACCAAGGGTAATAGTCTCTCTCACTTGCACATAAAACAAAGGAGCTTAAATTCTTTGGTTGCTTAGTGGTAAAATACAAATTCAATGTTATTATCCATTTTTTTCAAAGAACTTTCAAAGACTTGAAACGTGTAATTTTTACTACATGTTAATTAGTCATGATTCCCAGTCTACGATGTACAGGGTGTTATTGGACCCCAAATGACGGCCCTGGCTCGATTGGCGCAATGCCAGAACATTTCATTATCTCCATCCTTAGAACATTCAATGTCTGGACTTAATGCTTTGGAAGTTATGTTTTGGTACTTGGAGAGTAAAACTAAAAAGTATTTACAAAAAATGACATTGCTTTAGCTAGGGCTTTGAAATATATTTTTTTAATTTATAAACCTTTTTGAAGTACTGTCATCCAATGACAATTTTAGAATGTCATAGCAGTAGATTTAGTGCAGATAATTAGGAAACAGTATGTAAGGACTTCAAATCAATCATGGCTTAGATTTATCTAAGGCTTAAAACAATCTATTTACGTTAACCTTACAAAAAACAACTTTAATTTTTATTGATAAAACTCAACCTCACAATGATTTTAATATAAAAATTCATCAATGTCACAATATTAACAAGCGATTTTTTGTTACACATAATATTTTGCTGGCGATAAATTAAGAAAATATAATATTTTGTGGGTATTGATCCACAGATCATGCTGCTGCTAATATGTAGATTTTATAACTAATTATCTTCGAAAATTAATTTCGACTTTGAAAACGATTCACAATACAGAATTATAAATAAGAATTGTGGTACGTTTCAAAGTAGATGTGTTTACAAGCTTTGTTTACAAGCGGATACATCGATGCATGCTTGTCGGCTATTGACATCAAGAACAAATTGTGTTGGTTCCACCACTTCTCATCTACCTGGCTACCTCATTACCTCGGTGGACACTAATAACAATATTAAATTTAAAAAGCGCATTTATCCATTTGAATCATATACGACCACGGTGAATGGTCACGACACTCGTATAGTTATTACTGCTACGCCCCATAGCACTCTACCAAATCTATTACATATCAGGACTAAATTCACAGTAAGTACACGAGTAAATCTTACAAGGTATTTTCTTAAGACGAAGAAGACATAACATACAAAATTTTATCGCATTTTCTCCAGCCGAAATAGAATATGTGAATTTAGAGTAATGTTATTGCGGAATTTATACGTTTTATTTTATCACGGGTACTCACGATATGTTTTGTTTATTGACAATATTTCGACCCAGTTACATGGAACGTGGTCGTGGCGTATGTATCTGCGGTGGCGGGGAGAAACCGTTGACAAGTTAGTGGTAGATTAATTATTATTTTTTTTAAACGTTTACACACTCACACCCCCGCACTAGGATTCCCTGTGTTGCGGGTGGCATGGACATACACAATTATCACATCACAAACACCCATGACCCGAGAACAAACATTTATCTGTCACATAAATATCTGCCCCGGCCGGGAATCGAACCCGGGACCCCACGCTCGGCAGGCAGGGTCACTACCAACTGGGCTACGGGGTAGTCAAATTAAATTTAACCTACGTCTAGTTGGTTTTTCTATTATAGGTACCAATTCACGGCACACACCAGTTTTACTATATCGTCACATAATAAATTTTGCACTTTATGTCTTTTATATAAACTAATCACCGGATTCCACGTTTGTGCTAACTTAAAACTATCTTCCCTGTTGAACTTCCTGGATGGAGTGTTTTTTTATCTTTATCGCCTCTCTTATTAAACGTGGAAAGTAATGTCGCTCAGAGCAGATCACTTCAGGTTTATGTAATTCGATCCAGTGGGTAGAGCCTGAATTGAGGATGTGTTCGGCTACCGCGGATTTCTTCGGGTCGTTATTTTTGACTGCGCTCATATATTCCTTTATACGTTGGGATATAGCTCGTTTTGTCTATCCTATAAGAGCTCTTTTAACGGAATCATAAATACAACGTATCGTGGGTACCCGTGACATAATATGTATAATACTAATAAAACAAAATACAATACGTTGTAAATATTGAACTAGATTATACTAGACTTATTTCATTCAAGTTTGAAGATAACGTGGTGCAATTGAACATTCATTATTGATATGACATAAATTATAATAAGACAATTGGTTTTTCCCCATAAATAGTATAACTAGCGGGGTATCACCTAACGAGGACAAAGTTCAACCATTCAACATTGAAGCACGAAAGCGCTCATAGAATTGTTGGTCGCTTATAAATACGTAACACAAACAAGGTTGTGAGTTACTGCGTTAATGTTTCATATATTTGATAGTAGGATAGGGCAGGTAATAAGTAATATTAGATAGGCAGTCGGTTAAAGGTAAATGAATGATTATTTTATTTAAAATAAGCCTTAAAAAACTTTTTGAAATGTAAATTACGTCATCTGCTCAGAATGCCCTTTCTGAAAAAAAAAAGAAAAAAAAAAATTTAGATGTTGAACAAGGAATTTTCTATTCAGATACAAAGATTACTTATGTCCAATTTTAGTATTCTAAATAATAATCCAGTCAAACACGCTCTAAGAATGTCTTAGACGTGACCTGGAAGTACCGTTAATTTAGAGATCGAATCTATATTAAATATTATAAAGAGAGATTGCGGAATTTGCGAGTTTGTGTACCTATGCGGAGGGTAATCTCAAGCATCTATTTGTAAAATTCTTTCACCATTTCAAAGGTACATTATTCCGGATGGACACAGGCTATATGACAAGTGTTTATGTATGTATTATAATCACTTGATAGTTGATGACGAAGAGGAGACGGGGCGCTAATTTTATTACAAACACGAAGGCGTAAGTATTTTATTACAATTGTATTAACTATGATTTATGTAGACTTAATACACAGTGTATTAAGTCAAGCAACAAAATGTATTCCATTATCTCTTAGTAGGTGCGTCCAAAAAAACTCCCGGTCAAAGCTCTCGTCTCCGTCACTAACGCAAATTACGCATAAAATACGTACGTAGTGTATTTTATCCTTAATTCCCTTCAAGTTCAAACTTTTTAGAGTGTCAAGAAAACAAAGTTACTGTATTCAAGAGACTAAAAGCTTAATGAGGAAACTGTTACGAGAACCTTAAAATTCCAAATAAACAAAGACAGACCGGAAAAACTTTCGTTCTGTTCAAAAGGACTTTTAGGACGGTAAGGATATAGTTAATTTTACTCGTAAAAGAGCTATAAAAACAAAGTGCCACAAGTGTTATCACAATAACAAACAAAAGCGACCGCGTTCCCATATATACCCACCGAGCCATCTTAGGGCTTTTACAAACGGTCAATATTTTGTCGTCGGTAAAGTAACTTTTGATGTCGACTTAAGTTAAACTAACAGATAAATATAGCAATCATAGTTTTTTTACTCCGTTAAAACCAATGTTGGTTCGTAATATCCACTGGCTGAAAAATTGAAAGACTAGCGGGCTATTATTTAATCGTCAATTTCACGAACATGTCAATATATAGATGATCCATGCGACTGCGGTGAAGTTATATGTCGAAAGGGTAAAAATTACTCAAAATAAAATCAGTAGAAAAATGCATACCAATAAATACTTTTCGGTCGGCAACATTACGGTGACGCCTTTGGTGTTACTGAAATCCATGGGCGACGGTGACCACCTACCATCGGGTGGCTCGTCTGCTCGGTAGTCGACTGGTTACATCAAAAAGCAAATAAGAAACAAAATAAAGCAGAAATCGTTTAATATGTCTATGAATAGTATTGATTTCAATAATTTTAATTTGTATATACATATATAATTTTAAGTGTATTTTACATACGTCTATCGATGAATGCATGCGTCACCTGGTCCACAACAGACCGACGGCACTCACTGACAGCCGGTGTCGACGACATAATGTCGCTCATCTGTAAAAACTTACCTTTATCTTTATGGCACGAAGGGCTTTTGAAGGGCAGAACAATTTAATTTTTTTATATTAAAGTGGAAATAACTATAATTTTTGTTTAATAGCTAACAAACGTTATTATGTTCAAACAGTACTAATCTAAGCGAATATTGTCTAATCTATTAAGATTAAATTGCGATTTTTATTATCATTGAAAGAATACCTTTCAAAAAATCTATATTGTGTAATATTTATGGTACAGTATTAAGGCCATCTTATTACAACTACATAGTACAAAACAGTGTGCATGACTGTCTGAACGCGATAATTTCATGTAATACTCGTATTTACCGACGTTAGAGCATAACAGTTACCTTAATGTACGTGTCTAAAGCCCTTTTTTTCTTACTTATTACATTTACGATGGACAGTGTTTGACTAAAAAACTGAACTCAGTAACAACATTTTGTGTTTTAAAGTAATTTGAGCATATAACTGGGTTTTATGAGGAAATTTTAGCACACTATATTGAGAAAGTGAATAAAACATTACGTTAGACGAAAATTAAAGTTTTACTGTAAACTAATTGGGTTAAATACTTAAAATGAAAAAAATGATCACAGTCAAACATCTTTACACTTGCATTCCCTGTGTTGTGGGTACATAGAAATACCCAAAATGAGATATTATTAACATTTCAGACACGAAATGTACAGATATATCAAAAAATAAATTGTCGTACAACGTGGTACGAACTACCCACATTGGTGTTTCCAAAGTTCTGTGGCAGTCTTTCAAAATATCGCTCCATAACTGCCTTATCAGCTTGATCGTGTTGATGGCTCTCTTATTAATACAAAAGTCCATGTCATCATCTGGTGACTCCCATTGTTCACTTGTATTTTAAGAAATCCAAAGTTTGCTTTATGGAAGATGGCTACAAAAGATCATTTACGGCGAAGCAGTCTAGCTACGAAAATAAATACTTAATTAACCCCTTGTTTGCATTTAAGATGTTTACTTAAAGACTTAATTACGGCAAGTTAATGAGAATATAGTTTGGGTAGGTAATAAGCAAGGAGGGTATAAAAAGTTATGCACACATTTTTTAGAAATATATTAGAAAACATCATAAGAAAACCTTGAGTTCTGCATATTTATCTCGTAACGTGTATGGTTATTGCCCATTTAAGATTGGTCAGCATAGTGATTTCAACACCTAAATCTGAGAGAAAACCCAAGCCTAGGAGTAGGGCAACTGCAAGTTATGAATGATAATCAATATAAAGGGTGAAGATGCGAATTTTGTGAGTTTGTGATACGAGTGGATAATCTCTGGAATCACGGCAACAATTAGAAAAATATTTTACTATTTTAAAAGTGCATTTTTCGTGATGGACATTAGCTGTATATCATGTTTCTATATTACTATATAAATCTATGAAGCTTCTCTGAATGTCCCGTTATAATTCAGGAACGGCTTGATCGATCTTTATGATGATCAGTATATAGTGAGAACACGTGATTGCGCAGATGATAGGCTATATAAAATATCAGTAAATCTAATGATGTCTAATGAAGGTAAAATATGAAATTTTTGATAACATAATCAATAGTCCAACGCGAAGTCGGACCGAGCCGCTAGTATACATACAAATTAGCTAGATTAATAATCATATTCACTTTCTTATATACTATTTAGAGATAGTATGGAATGTATGTAAACAATCTCTAAACGTATATAATTTTTTTACTTGCAATTGTAATAACTTTTTTTGAATTTATTTTCAAGCGTTCTTACAATAATACCTAAAGCCACGATTAATTCCCAAAACTCCAAGTACGAGAGTAAATAATTTATTTGAAAACCTCAACTTTGAATTCACTGCTCTACGAAAAGGAATTCTTTTTAAGTATATTATTTGGGTCATGCGACCTTATAGCTCCATAGCGAAATAACTGTCTTCTGATTGTATAAAAAGTCGTTAAAAGATTTTATAAAGACACCATATACACCTGTTATTAAAGTCGATTAAAAATGCAGAATTAAATTAATGAAGATTCAGTACGACAGTCCGTGACGGTGTGGCAGATAAGCTAGGACTTAAGGATAACGGAATTTAATTCAATGATCCACCAGGCACACCAGCAAAGCTTTCGGTGGTCATAATAATTTATATTGACGACCCCATAGTCGAGCGAGGGGTCCCGGGTTCGATTCCCGGCCGGGGCCGATATTTATGTGACAGATAAATATTTGTTTTCGGGTCATGGATGTTTGTGATGTCACATATGTGTATGTCAATGCCATCCGCAACACAGGGAATCCTAGTGCGGGGGTGTGAGTGTGTTTTGTGCCGTACTGGGGCGGCCTAGAATACTCCCCTAATCCCACGCTGGCAGAACAGGGTGTCGTAAGAGGCGACGGAAGCTAGGCTGCTTGGTGGTAGGGCTGCGCATAAAGATTATATTATCATTATTATTATTAAGTCATTAATATTATCACTGGTATTATTATCTTTCCGTGAAGCCTGCCTGGCTGGCTACCACCCTACTGCTTGAATCAGCCGCCAAACGACTCGTCATGTTTTGGCTGGGAGTTTCGAAAGCCAGTACTTTATTCTTACCTTCTTCTCATTTCCTGGTCGACAACGCATCGGTGATACCTCTAGTCTTGCTGTTGTCCATGGGCGACGGTGACCACTTACCATCAGGTGGGTCGTATGCTCGTTTGCCGGCTATTAACATAAAAATACGTTTATTATTATTATTTGTTTATTCATCATAAATTATTGTAACAAGATTTAATCTATACTTTAAATATTTTTTGAAAATTTTAATGCAGCCCTACCTAAACTTGTGGAAATGTAGAAATATTCGTTTACTATTTTTGAACTATCCCCATATCCCCTTGGAGGACAGCGGTGGCGAAATTGACATCCCTATATAGATACGGCAAACGGGGACAAAGATTATATAAAGTTTTTACGAGTTTGTCCTCTGTAAAAAAAAAATTTGACATATATTTCATCATTTTTATTATGCACAAAGGAATAAAATAAATAAATTTAATATCATTTATATATAGAGATTTTTAACGCGTTCCATGTGTGCTGAAGCTTTAATTCTATCGAATCTAAGTATCGACGAGTAATTTATGTAGTGACGATTTCAGTGAGTGATCATTTACAAATAGTAGTTGTTTGTTTATGAATTTTTAAATCTTTAACACACTAGTTTCAATGTGAGTCATTCAACATTTTCACCGAGGTTTTTGTTGAAGTGCTTGGTATTTAAGTATGGCTAGTTTTATTGAAATCCGAATGCATTCAAGAGCTGTATTCAACGCTTTTGAACCGGTTTCCATTCCGGTTTGACTGTAAATTCTCACTTTATTCTTTACATCTTAGGTCAAAAGTGAGAAGTGCAGAAATCGTAGACAAAATAAAATTTACTGTGGAAGTTTAAGATTAGGTTACAAAGTAGTATAAGCAAAGCTGTGGCTTTGTAATGCGAGCCGTAAGTTGCAAGTTATTTTAAGTTTATAATCGGCGAACATCTAACACATCAGCTGATAGTGAGCTAATATTATCTGGATCATAACAATAGTACACGATGCATAATAGTACACGATGAATCTGTTTTTAACTGACTCCCCTGACACCAAAGTACGTCAACAATACTTCGTAGTTGAATTTAAATTGAGGATGGTAGTTGAATCATAAAATATTTATAAAATATATTCATAAATACATAAATTATATTCATAAAATGACGAATGAATAAAATGAGCAGACGAGACACCTGATGGTAAGTGGTCACCGCTGTCCATGGAGATAAGTAATACGAATAAAATATACGAAAAAAGGTAATAGAGGTAGTACATTAACCGCTCGTATTATGTCTCATTATGTAATATAAAGAAAAATATTGTTGCATCGTACAACCATTTAACCTACTTTTCGGACATATTTACTATGGAAATATGTATGTCAGCTCGCGTCACAACGCTTCGCTACGAAAATGTAGCACTTCATATTCGTAGCGCAGCCGCTACGTTTTGGAAGCTACATTTTCGTAGAGGACAAGGTGATGCATACTTTAGTAGACTCGACCTGATTATGAAATATTATTCGTAGACTTTTCAATTTTTATGCAATAAAGTTATTTTGCATAAAAATTAGACGAGGTGGGGGGACTAAAGGAGCCAGTCCATCCTCATGTCCAAGTGCCTGCTTGTAGTTGTAAATTGAACAATAAATGAGGCAAAAATGTCGGCTTCCTCTTGCAGGGTGGACTCTGAACAACGGAACATATACATGCGATACTGGGGATACGTGGTGGTTAAACTGCCTTGACCATCACCATCCTTCTAAATTTAACCGTGAAATGTGATGACGTGTTTCAGATGCAGTGTCAGAGAAGCAGTAATAAGCGAGTTCCTCGCTTCTTTTCCCGTCGTCAACGCGTCGGTTTGTTCTTCGATTTAATGAAGTCTATTAGGCTAGTTTTTTTGACCAGAGAGGAGTACCACGGGTTTAAGAAGTTGCCTTTGATTCCAGGATGGAATCAGCCACTTACTTCCCAAATCCATTCATTATTAAAAGCAACTGATACTGCATTATAATTCAATTATTAACTACGGTTTGATTCGAATCTCATAGAGTTGAATATCAATCGACGTTCAAAACAATGTATGTAATTAATGTATACCGAGCCAATTTACGTAATTTAGTTAAAAAGTTTTGTGACATAATTATATAGATTAATGTTAAAGCTTGAGTTAATGAAGTAACGACACGATTGCTTTACCGCCAATTCTATTTGAGCCCCATACAAGCCATTGTCTGAGTTCGCGTAATACCTTTCGATATTACTATCATTCGTGACAGCCATAAACAAATCTAACATGATAAGATTTTTGTAGAAACATACACGCCATTTTGTCTTCTGTTTCTTAACACGTAATTTATGAATACACTTTTTCTACTACTCTACTGTTAGTAGTAATACTAGTTACTCTTAATTATATTACTTAAATCCGAGGAAAGTAAAGTAGAAATGTTACTTGACTCTTTTTTCCAAAAGGTAATTCTCAGTAAACGAATGTGACAGTCATATATATCTATCTATTTGGGTTGAAGTAATTGGTCAAAAGATGTTAAAATTATATATGTATGTTGCCATGATATATTGCCTATTCCGTCCGGAATATTGTACCTTCAAAGGGTAAGATTTTAAATTATCTATAAATTTCAAAGTTCACTTTAATCCATTAGCAGCCCACTGCAGGAAGCAGAGCTGGTTCTCTAGAGCTGGTTGGTGATGAATTCAAAAGTTCGAACTTCTAATGCCGCCCGAAAGCCACCGACGCAGCTGCTATCTGTCAAGAACCACTAATACCGATGACTTATCGTGCCTTCCGATGGCAATGCTCGGGAAATTTTGACATTAGCTGTCACCTGTCAAACTACCGACTACATCTCCAATAGCTAAACTTGGACGATGATCGATTAACACAAGTCGTCGCGCTATAAATATTTGAATCAGGTTTCAATGTATGTACTTCGTCAAACTGATAAGGGATTGTTTTTCAGACAAAATAGGGCAAAGGGCCGTTCGTCATTCTGTCGGTCCGGTGAAAGGTTTTCAAACTTTTGCAATTACAGTTTCGAATATCTAATTAAAATGCTTGTTCCTCACTTGTTTTCCATGGATGGTGGTGACCACTAATCAGGTATACCGCGCTATTGATTTAAAAAAAAATCTAGCTAAAAGTTACATTACACAGTATCGATTTACATAAAATATATTTTGGCAATTGTTTATATGTGATTAGGATTTTATTTCTGTAACGGTTTTTAAAAATATACAAAGTTCCTCAATACTGTTTTTTATTCGACATGTTACTATTCGAAAGTGGCATATTCGGCGAAAAATATAGTAAGGCGCTCGTCTGAACCACTCATGAGCAGAGGGGACACTGAAATATTAAAGTTGTAGTTTCTCCACGTCCAAATCTAAACTTGACCTCATTTTGTGTTATTCGTAGTGATTGCAAGTAATATGCTTAATATATCTAATCTAATAGACGATATAAATTATGTGTTTGAAATGCTATTTTATTGCACTATACCGCAAGATGTAAATTAACATTTTATTTTCGTGAATAGGATAGTGAACTTTAGTAGTGGATTTAGCAATCTTCGTTTTTCCACCTATTTGGTTATACTCGTACCGATGTATATAATATCCGTAATCGACATTAATAAAATACACGAATTGTATATTATTAATAATAAATAAAAAATTGATAATTATAATAGGTACCATTAACTGATTGTACAAAAAATTACGCACACTTTTAAAAGTCAAAAATGTTATTTGTACTATGCTTAACCCCGACTAGTTTCAGTTCTGTTCGACGTTCATATGAATATTTATCATTGAAATGATGACATTGATGAAATGTAGTTTTAGAAGTTCATTGCCCGATCTCCTCGATAATGCTGCGTTCCGCCACCCTATCGATCCTACGGCCTTGGTAATGTCTGCGTCCGAATGCGGAACGCGGAATAGGAATTTTACTTTAAATAGGACTATGTAAATAAACGTACACTTTGTAAATTACTGCTTTTGTAATTCTCAACGTGTATTGTACCAGTTCGCAACCGTAACCTTCTCATTATGTTTGTGAAATTAACATATCACCTATATTTGAATCTATAGAGACCGTTCATTATTTGACATGTAAATAAATATTCACCTTTTAATCATATATGAGCAATTTAATAATATCTTAGGGAATCTACTGTGATTGTCACACAAAAATTTATTATAAAAATCAACAAAATATATAAGTTCTGTTCTGAAGATTTAGGTTTAATTTTCCGTGGCACTAGATGTACAATCGAAGATTGATTATCAAGATACTCATGGGTAAACTAAATGTCGGAGTAGTCAACCGTTATTGATGGATTGACGTAATCAACTGCGGGCGTGATCGATAATTGGATGAGCGATCAAATTGGATGAGTGTGTTAGTGGCAAGTTCTTAAGGGATTCTGTGCTTCAGACTTCAGGTGGTGCGTTAAGCCGCCGTCCTCAGTTGTTATCGTTAGGTAGCAATCGTGAAGTCAAGTTGAAAACAATCGAGTGGGGTAATTCCGATAATTCATTTGGCTACTAATCTGAAACAGCGTAATAGAGTATATTTCGAATCCCTTAATCATGAGAAGCGCCCTTAATACACTTTTGGGAACACGAAGTACCCTCAAAAATTCCTGTTTCACCCTTACAGACCTTCGGTTACCCGATAAAGAGTTATCGTTATTGAGTGAGGGTTTGAAATATAACCTTTCCCCATGTGGAAAGGACGTACTTTGGAAGGTCTGGCCGTGAATGCAGAGTTGGCTGTAGTGGTTAATAAAGGAAATAACATATCCAAATATTTGGTTGCGTAGCAGATCGAGTCTAGAACAAGGAAGTTACAGTGTTAAAATCTATTCAACAGCGTCTAGTAGATAACAATCTAGTAGTCACAAAAGCAGATAAAGGTAACACCGTTGTTGTAATGGACCGAGAATCATATAACGATAAAATTAAATATGCAATACATAGCGAAGATTTCACCGGGTTAAATAGAGATCCAACTAATAAATATACCGCTCAATTGAAACGCGTCCTCAAAAATACACCTTATATTTTTCCTAGTACACCGAATTCTTTGACCTCGACGAACCTTCGCGCTCCTCTTTTATATGGTTTGCCGAAAATTTACGAAGATAATATACAAATACGTCCAGTTGTCTCTCATATTGGGGCTCCAGTATATGATTTGGCTCGTCGACTTAATACTATAATAAAATGTGAAACATCTTTTTCTCAAACTTTTATCTTAAAAATTGTCTTCTTTTAGTCAATAATATAAAGGATATAATATTACCCAATAAATGTAAACTAGTTTCACTTGACGTAGACAATCTATTTACTAATGTTCCCTAACTAGAGTCCATAAAAAATTCTATCTCATCTCTATGACAAAGTAAGGTTACATCCCAAAGATGATCTGATAACACTCACTACCTTATGTATAGACCAAAATAACTTTCGTTTTAACAATCAATTTTATTTACAAAAAGAAGGCATTGCGACGGGATCTCCTTTGAGTCCCTCTCTTGCAGAAATCTTTATGGATCATTACGAAAATAAAAACATTATAGCCCATACAATATATTATATTAGTATAGGTATGTTGACGACATAATTATGTACTGGACAGGAACGAACAGACAGCTGGGCTTTTTTGTAAATAAATTAAATAGTATCCATCCCAAAACTAAATTTAACCTTGAAGTCGAATATAATTGTTCATAACACTTTTTAGATCTGACTATTACCAGACAAAAAAATAGAAATGACTTTGGAATTTTCCGCAGACCAAAACATACGGACATGATCATTCCGGCTTCTTCTTGTCACCCATGGCAACATAAAATGGCAACCTTTCATTGCTATATTAATAGGTTATTTTTATTCCGTTATCATCACGGGACTGTATTACAGAATTAAACAACATATATCACAATCCTGTTGCCAATGGCTATGACGGGAAGATGGTGGATGGACTTATTCGTAGGAGGAGAGGTCTGATGGTGTGCGATCATTTGTACGCGGTTCCCAAAGACAAAGTTATCTTTAAATATACATCTATTTTAACCTATCCCGGTCCAATTTCAGAGCGAATTGCAAAGACGTCCGTCGAAACAACATTTCCATTGCTTTCAGAACAAACAATAATGTAAAAACTATAATAAACTGTAAAGATAAAAGAAATAGACACGAACAATCTGGCGTCTATAAGATTGTCTGTTCTGATTGTAACGGTGTTTACGTGTATCAAACGGGTAGAAATTGTGACACACGTTACCGGGAACAGATAGCCGCGTACAAAAATGGTCACGTAAACAGATCTAACTTTGCCAAACATCTTATAGAATCCGGTGATAGTATAATCCTTTTTCTGCACTTACTGTTGCGAACCAATATTTTCTTCCTTTCTTCAGAAACAAACATTTATATGTCACATAAATATCTACCCCGGCTGAAAATCGTTTCACGAACCCGTTGCTCGCCAAGCAATCGATCGATTAATAACATGGAAAAATAGTAAAATGGACAAATAATAATTTAACTTTAGGTGTTTCTGGGATGCCTTTACTGTGTACGCTTTCCGATAAATTAGTATGAATTACTCGTAAATTACTTGGAAATATATGTAGATGTTTGAAAAGCAGTGTAGCTCAGTGGTTTGACCGTTCTCGTCGGTCTGACAAAGATCTTGAATTTTCGAATTAACATTAATTATCATTTGCACAAGTACAGAAAGCATCATATGGATGAGGGAAGCAACCTGTACATCTTATAGCATTATAAGGAAATCTGCACACCTTACAGTTCTCTGTTTTGGAAAGTGTGTCTGCCATAACGCATTTGCTTGGTGTGGTGAACTATGGTGTTTCTCAACAAACGTGCAGATGAGCCACGTAATGGTAACTGGTCACTGTCGCCCATAGACTTCAGTAACACCGAACGCATCACCGAAGTGTAGCCAACTCTCCGACATTGCGGCCGACACACTTATGTTACATTTCAAGGTCGATTTTAGAATGAGGATGAGGAGGCTATCCAGGCGGGCAAACTACCCTGCCACCATGCAAGTACCGTCGAAATTTAACTGGGTAGCCCAGCGACCTCCAGTAATAGTAACCGTTTGCCATAGCCTCGTCTGTTGCTCAGCAGGATGAACCTCGACCAGGGTAGGTTGGCTTGGACTCAAAGTTGGATGGAGCCCCTTAATGAATATATCATTACGGTGAATACTCACGAGCTACGCAGTGGCACAGTTATGAGTTGCGACGAATACTTATATGGGTATTATACGATTTTCAAATTAGCTTTAATTGTAAATCATCTACGGCTAGTACAGCGGTCCATTTATTTTTTATACAAACCTACTTACTTTTACTTACCTTTGTAAAGTTATAGATCTTCGGGACTATAGATCAATCTCATGAGCACTAACGACATATATTTTTGTTTATTCTGACGCACGATTGCAGTTAAAGTTACTGGAATAAATTAGTTAATTCAGTAATAAAGAATAGATAACTTATAGGAACCGGCCAGTAGTATGGAACGGTTTTTATTGTACGATATTTAAATCCATAACAAATACCATTATTATGACTCTAGATAAAATTCATAATATTACTGCAGCAAGCGACCTAACTCATGATCACCCGGCGAGTTAATTGTCCCTTGACCTTAAAATGAGCGCCTTGTCTATTCTTCGCCTCTCAACATAATGGCCGGCCATACAAATAATGAGTGTGAAACTGTATCTCGTTATTCTGAGAAGTATTTAAAAATCTGGAGGTGTAATTTTAATTGACCTTCATATTAACTTTTATTAACGAATTTGTTAAATAAGATGTCGCTTCATTTGCATATAATAAATATATTTGTGTACCTATGTGTGTGTAACTAAATTATATCTACAACAGAATTTAAGTATTATAAACCGGAGAAGGAAACCAATAAATGCATGCATGTTAAATACACGCATAAAAACAGATAACGAACGTTAAATTGAATTAAAATTTCACATATTTTGTGACGTCCAAATTTTTTTTGGTTGTCCTCCTGATGCTAATTGGTCACCATAGCACATGGCCGTCAGTAACACCAAATCGCAATCGAAACACATCAAAACATTTCATATTTGATTCCAAAAGGCGGTTCGTGTTATATTTGTTTAGGTACGTACATATGTATACTCGTACTTCTATTGTACAATCGTTGATTTATTAAAATTTCTCGTAGAAGTTGACGACGGCGAATAATCGTATAATAAATCAACATATTTTTGTCCAATTAACAGCTACGACAGTTGATCTAGAAGTGGTTTTAGTACATTGTACATTTTAATTCGGTTCTTGAACCTCCAAATATTTAATACTAGCGACCGTAAAATTAGCATACTATATTTTAAGCTAATCACCTGATATAATCTACGCAAAAACATTAAAATACTAGTATCATAAATTCTTAATTAACTTATATCTTAACACAATTTTATAATTAATTTAATCGAATGATTCTCATGGGAATGTTGGCTCACTTAGAATGGTTCCCTTAGAATGTAACTAAATGGCTGGAGCGTATATTAATGAGGGGCTTTATACATGCACTTCATTTTTGTCCGGCAAGGCGCCAATAACGACCCCAGTCTTGCGAGTCCCCATATATCATGACGTAGTTCGTTTACTTTTTTTTACTAAAAGTAAAACTTTTTTTTTACCTGAATTACAGACGAAAAGGCAGACAGTCATCTATGGGCATAGGCAACACGGGAGAAGTCACCGCTACAAAGCCGGCCCTAAAGAAGAACTCCGTATCATAGCGCTCTGGGTTAACCTTAGAAGAATGCACGTTCCACAGTTTGCCCGTGCGCGGCAAGAAAGATTGGGAAAATCGGATTGTGGAGGATTGTCACGAATTCCAATCAGCTTGGAGGCATAAAAATAAAATACTGTAAAATAATAAATAAATATTTTAAATCCTAAATTAACTTGCATGGATCAAGGTAGCTTTCTTGTAAATATATCCAGGAGTATTTCTCGTTTGTTATACAAATTTAACTTAATATTTTCATATAAGTTTTAATGTAAACTATAAATGAGAACCCTACGAACTACTCGTATGTTTATGAATGATACGAGTATTACGAAGTAGTAGTACGAAGGCTATGAGATTTTGTCGATTTTACACCTGAATGAGCAATAACAAAGCGTACTCGAGCATTTTCTTTAATATTTTTAATATGTATGTATTTTCAAAATGATAAAATATATTTTAATATTTTTGTATCTCACAACAACAGACCGCAGATAAGACTGGACACAAGAGATCGCTGGGCGCGGTAACACCCAGTTTAATGATGGCACTCTTGCATGTTGATAGGATACTTTGCCTGTCTCGTTAGCTACCAATCTCCTTTTAGAATCAATTGTAAAATGTTTTGATGTATAATAATACAGCCAGTTAAAAAGAGACTTCCCCGATTCTAAATTTGTTGGCAATACATCTTCTGCTTTTGGTATTATAGACATCCGTATACCTACTATGAGTATGTAATTATAACCATCAGTTGACATTGTTGCTCGTTAATATTTACGTAGAAATATATCTGTAAGAGACCTAGATAAATCTTCAAACACTAGTAATGGTTATTCCTGTCATATTAAATTGACGTTATTGACGAAGTAAATTGCACGCCCATAGCAAGTTTCATATCGACAAAAGATCAATGATTCGAAGAAGGCAGTTTATCCGACTCATTGGTTTTACTAATTATTGTATTCCTTTCTCCACTTGTTTTGAAGCGAAGATTGTTCCGTTACTTTGTTCTATGGTAACAAAGGTTAAATATTGTTCATTCCTGATAAAAAGCTGAGTGAGGATTTCTCTGACATTGAAGTACAAGCAAATTCTTGCAAAATTATGATTCTGTTGCAGCTTCACTTTGTACGCAAACAACATAATTAAAAGCAAGGAAATACATTTCGCTATTTTGAACTTTTACAGACTACACCCTCTATTAACATTATCAAAATGGATCTCCAAAACTTTATTCTTATCATTAAAATAATACACAGTTATTGTAAATGTATAATTGTTTTTTCTAAACAAATATGATAAAATAAATAAATTCCCCACTTGTAAAGGCCAAAGAAAGGTAACCTTAAAAAGAAATTTCAGAAGAAATTTGACGTAAAACTTCGATAATACTTTAAAGTTTGCAAATAAGCCGCTACAATTAATTGAACACTGCATCCAAATCACTCTTTCTACTTTAATTCTCCACTTTAAAAATCCCACTCGTATAAATAAAACCATTAACTTCAACACGGACTATAAATATCTTTTATAACATAAGCGCGGGAAAATTCATAAATGGTTTAATCAAATGGGAGTGACGCAACCTCTCCCCACGGAAGCCGAAAGAGCACTGACTTTCAGTATTAATGTACTCTGTGCCATTGACAAATACTGACATTCATTTTCAGTGTTGCAATGCTGGCACACAAAACTCTACTCTATACTAGACATGTCCCTTTATATTAAATTCAATGCGGAGCCTTTTTTATAGTAACGCGGTATTTTCTCTGGGGAAATGAGGTACCTAATGAAGAGGTAGACTTAGCAGAATATTTAACAAAAACCAGCCTTAAAAGATAGCACGAAAACTCACCTACAAGTGTACTAACATTTCAATTCTTCCAACCCGTATTTGTAATATTAGTTACTGTAAATAACTTTGAAGATTTGTGTTACTGGTACTTAATTAAAATAAAGTACATCTTTATAAATAGTAAAACACTATCTTAGTGATTTTTTGGTCTTGCGACCCTTTTCATTCTTGCCTTGAAGATGTTATAATCGAATAAGGATTGCGATTTAAGCAAGCTATTTTGGCAGTTATAGTTAGCAGTTATAGAAAGAAATTTGGCTGTACCTGCTAAACAAGGTTAGTGGGTTCGGTTCCCCACCGAAGCAGGTATTTAGTAGACGTATTTGGTAGACGTTTGTTCTCCTATCGGGTTTGGGATGGGATTTATCGTCGATGCCACACTTGACCCAACGAATTCTAGTGCGAGGGTATGAGTATGCGAAAACTTTATAAATAGCATAATTTGGATTACTGGAAGCTTCTGACTGCCTAACTACTAACTCGCTTGATATTTTAATTGAATTCGCAAATTTTAAGACTTGACGTGTTATCGTTCTCTGGGCTACGTCACAAATAAGCAGAAATACTCAAATGTGTCTTAATTAATTAAACAATAAATAAATTGTGTTAGAATTAGTTCGGCAGTTATATACATTCGCAGAGTTTTTGCTTTAAATATTATGGATCTATATTCTCAATTTTGTCGACGCATAGAGCTGGGATTTATGTGACTTATGATTAAATGAAATTAAAAAGAAAGAAAGAAAGAGAGTGAAAGAAAAAAGAAAGAAGATAATATATTTCACAACACTAGACGAAATAGGATTGCCTTTTCCATGGAACGGTCCAGAACCACGGCTGCTGAGTACAAGAGAGTAAGATATAGTATTAGCGGCAACTGTATCGATTGACGTCGATAACATAGATCTAAATCGTATTCGTAATCTCCCTCGTTAATAATAATATTCAGTTTACGAAAGAAAAAATAACATTTTGCAGCAGCGTAAGCAAAATATTAGCTTTAACAAATATGTCACAACGATTTAAAGATCTTTGAAGTGTTGCTTAAACCACAAATCTATTCTAGTGAATGTGAGTGAGGGATATAAATAAACATTGTTCGAGTTCTAATACTGTCGATTTGATTTGTCATTTATGTGTTCTGGATAAATGTGAAAATTTTAAATCATTTGGTCTTTAAAAACGGCCAAAAATAATGTGCAGTGTCCTAGCCATGGAACTCATAATAAGCATATAAAAATCGCTTATACAAGACATATATGCTTGTATATGTATGTATGACCTTATATTATGATTTTTTTTTAAAAGCCTCTCTAAAAATCGAGTCAATGTGTATCGTTAAATAATACAAGTGTGGAGGTTATTTTTGACTCGTGAGACTTAGAAACTATATTGGCTTCAATATCTACAGTCTACATTCGAAATTTAAACTTTTGCCTTATGTACAACTTAAAACTATGTACCATTTAGTTTTAAGACTTTCATTGGCAATTGAAACTTTTGTATTGGGCCCGTGACTTATAACTATATATAAGCAGGTCGTTTTGTTACCTGCATGTGCAATTGTAACTTTTATTTTAGGGCCGTGTGACAAACTATACCGTACTGTTTTAAGATTGACACGGGAACTTTTAATTTCGTACGCGCGTGTCTAAGCACCCTGTCCCATATGGCTTTAACAACTACATTGAAAATTAAAACTCCTTTCACACATTTCCTTACGCTGCGTGAGAGAAATTTTAAACAAGATGAAAGTTTAAGCGGCATAACTTTTAACCACATAAGGGTTAGCGAGTTTTTGAAAACGGAATCATTGTGTAAGAATAAAAAAAAAACAATATTTTTTATATTTACAATAGCTAAGTAACCGGAATATTAAATTTTGCGCACTTGTTTATTAGTACTTAAAGTAGTTGACTTTGCTGCCTCAAAATAATAGGGCACGAGTTTTTCATCTTAATTTATGAGGCCTAGAACATTCTTTACAATTCTGTTCCAGTGCGAATTGGCGAAGAGTTTATTGGTCAGCATATGCTCTTAAAGATCTTATTTGGCTAGTGTGTTGCAATTAGCCTTACTTTTTACATGTAACAAGAGACCCAAGCCGCTTGCGTCCTGACTCAAGCTCACCACTCACAGCTCACCCTGATGATGCTCTGTTTCGGAGCGAAACACGTGTTGGTGACGGTATGTGTGTTGATATATATTTTTTTTTATCATAAATTCATGTTTTCCTTTGTGGGATGGAGAAAACTTCTATGCGTGTATAGAGGTATATACCATCATCATATTGTTGCAAAGTAAATTAATACTAATTTAATAACAATGAATTTCCGCAAAGTAACGCCTGATACTATCAATTATATTTATTCAATTAACCTTTGTTTCAATTGTTTGTTTAAATTGTTAAATGACAAATTCATTTTCATCATCATTTTGAATTTGAATTTGACCTGATATTCGTAAGTATTTTTTTATTTGTAACTTTTTAATCAGATCTGTTTATAGTAATAGTGTAAATTTAAATAGTTCATTATATATCTAACTTAAACGTGTGTGTATTTTACTTGGAACAATATTTAAACGCTGTAATTAGGTATTTGACCCAAATATTACAGTACAGTACAGTACAAAATACTCGCATGAAAGAACTAATGAGTTAGTCAAATGTGCGCTATATTTTAATTGCGCTTACAGGTTATGAGAGCTTGCAATAAATTCTTTAACTCTCAGGTTATTATTTTTGTTTTTATGTTTATGTTAAGATAACTGTCTGCAAATTATATATGAGTATTTTAATCCAAATATCCAAAATCTCAAGAACAATAGTATAAAAAAGTTTATATTAAAATAACAATTTCGATTAGGTTACGATAACTACATTCCCATGAGTGTGATTACCATTTCATGGCAAACATATTTCATACTTAATGCGACTCAGTTATATCTGGGTAGAAATATAACAATTATAAAGTCATTACATAATATAATATATACGTCATTAAATGCCAATGATAATATAAAACTTACTGCAATTGATGTGGGTAAAACGCAAAACATTGCGCATCTTTCCAAGTTTAAATCCAAACATCTCTACAATAACAAACAAAAACATTCACATTATACACAGAACCTTTTTTTTTGAAGACGATTTAAAATATAATTGTTGCAGCAATTAAAACACTTGGAGAGCTATATATAACATACTTATAATATACACTCTCTAGTCCAGTTATCGCTGCTTGCCGAACGAGGGATCCCAGATTCGATTTCCGGTCGAAATAGATATTTAGGTGACAGATGAATGTTTGCTCTGGGATCGAGGTTGACATGTCTTACTTGTGTATGGCCATACCACCCACAACACAGGGACGCCTAGTGCGAGGGTGTGAGTGTATATGGGTAAATAGGTCCTTTTCAATCTCCGCTCCTTATGAAGCGCCCTGCTGAACAAAGCTGTGGCCCTTTGTGAGGTCGCTGCGCTCCGTACCATCCAGTTTAATCTGAATGGTACTCATAACTTGCATGAGGCTTTTGGGTATGCGTAGGGTTCTTTAACAACGTTAACCCCCTCTCTCCATCTCAAACTCTTTCACTTTCGTTCAGACTTATTCGTTTTCGATTGCAAACTTGAAATTTCGCCTCAATTCGACTTCTATTAAAATACAATAAACTTAAAACTGGCACACTACTACGAAGGAAATGTATTAAAATATAAAATAACATCATTACCTGCTAATTTGAGCACTAGATCCACTAAATCCATCTTGAAAATATTCCAAAATCAACCACCTCGATTCATTTATTTACAGCTACACACGGGACTTCAAAGTTATAAGTCACTTTAACTCATCCTACATTTTATTATAGTCGTTCATAACTTATCATTTCACATTTAAAACGAACGAGTTTTTTTTCATTCATAAGCTTCACCATTCAGTATAAAAAGACAAATGTTGAAATATATGTAAATTAGTATAAATCACAATTTTAATTGAAATATAGAAAACACTTAAACTTTTCACCAAAAGATAAATTCACTGCAGTACTAATATGCCTACCAACTCCAAACTCCTTTTAAATTATCGCTACTTAACACCCCACTGTGATTGCGCACACATTGATTCGTAACTGCTTTTATCACAATGATTCGTTCAGCGAATCTCTCACACAGACACACTTTTTTTATTTTAAGATAACAAAAAATAAATCATCAAAGGTCACATTTATAATTATCTATTATTGGATACTGTTAAATTTCGCACATGGCTCTCAATCTATATTTTATAGCGGGCTTTGACAGTGCCAGTTGGACAGTTGACCAGTCGATTAGTGGTGATACAAACGGACGAATTGACGATAGTAAATAAAAATTGAAGCCGTAGCCATAACATAAAAATATATTTTGAAACAGTCACTGTTCACGGTTGAAAGTAAACTGCGAGAGACGGTGAGTATGACACGCGTACACTAATTGAGTTATCCGGTATATTACTTACATTTGACACTCCTGTAAACGATGCCACTTGGTATACGTAAAACGTAAATCAAATATTTTATAATTCCGTATATCAAGATATATACACAGAACAAAGGTACATGGTATTATGTAACCAAATGCTTTTAAATCTGTCCTTTAATCAAACATGACTTTATTGTTTTAAAAGTGGAATTAGAATTTAAAAAATGCTAGAATTACACATGGTAAATTATAATTTTAACGTACTTGTGTAAAGTAATTTTCAGGTTTCAGTGATGTACTTTCTCCTACAAAAAGGACGATTTGTGTAAGACTAATAAAAAAGCTTTCAAGCATACTTATATAGTAAAGCTGTACTAAGGATACTTCACATAAAACATACTATTCATATCGTTCACACATGCACGTTTTAAATCTGTTTTTTAAATTTGGTGCCCTGATTGAGGACAATTTCAGATAATTCTTCCAAGTTATATACTTATTGAAAATTAATTATCAATTGCTTCGGTGAATAAAAATATTCTGAGAAAACTGCATAGCTTTCTACATGGAGTTCTGCATAATATTCTCAAAGTTGTCTGAGATTTGGTAGCCCATAGTTTGCTGGCGTGGTAGTCTATACTTGTATATTATTGCCAAATAAAATATTAAACGTATTAAAAAAACATATATGGTGATTAGGTAATTTTTTCAGCTTGTACAAAAAATAAGATTTTCGCGTAAATCGCCTACAAAATCATTGAACGACGTAACTCGACGTGTACCATTACCGTTACGTTTATTCTGTTTCAGAGCTCATGAAAACAAAGTTATATGACATAAATAAGTATGACCCATTTCATTATGCCTTATTAGGGTTCTGTTAGATTTAAATATTATTTTAGTATACATTCATTTAACGTATAGGGAACGGTGTTTCGTAAAACTGTTAACTTGATTTACCAACGTTGAGGTTCGCTTAGCGCCCAAATGCCTTGAATATTGCTTGTATCCGTCGTAAGTGATCGATCGACTTAAGCAACTTGCGGCACAATTATTGGTGGCTCGGCGACAAGATGACAGGGTGACATCTAGTGACAAAAGTTATTTCAGATTGTTTCCACGGACATTTTAACCGTTAGTGTAGATTATTAAACGTGAGTTGACCACTAACCCCGGTACGAACCCGCACTGAAGCAGCATGATGGAGCCAAGCCTCCTTTATTATGACGAGAGTCTCATACTATTTAGCGTAACGTAACGGGTTTAAGTCATTTACAAAACAATTTCCTATATCCACAAAAAAAAAATATCGCATTTAACACGTATGTACTTTATGAACGTTATGCTCTTAATTATCCAATATTATCTCTTTTAAGTTTATGGGAAAAAAAAATGAGCACCACTGGCTTCAGTTATCTCATTTCGTATAATAACTAGAACAGTCTTGTGGACTCAATTACTTAAATGTATATGACCTTCGTTTTATACAAGAAGACAGAGACGGAAAATAATGGCTCGTACGACAATAAAGTCCTTTACGAGAAACAGTCATGGCGTCATATTACGAAATTCTAATATTCTTTCATCTTTTGCAAAATTTTCTGTTTATTTCACGTGTACATATGTATATATAAATTGTACAAGTTTCACTTTGCGCATGTACACACTGATACAGATACTTGTTTTTTTTTAAATCACAGATTCATATCTGAATATAGGCTTTGAATTCATTCAAAGAATTAAAAAGAAAACATTGCATCGCTCTGGTTTATCCTCGCAAGGTAATTCTGTAATCTCACGGACTCTCCGCTCAGATAAATTTATTAACGATTAATGGTTTCAGGTGAAATTTTCATTTATTTTAATATTCATACTAGTTTTGGTAATTGAATGATTTAGATGACCCCTTGATTCAGTTGTTAGTCCATTGAGCTTGTCGGCCGAGTGAAGTTCTTGAATCTACGCGGCAAGTTTTACGGCACTTCAATTCCGTAATTTAACAGACGAAACGGAGTACAGATTCCGCGGTGTTGTTATTAAATATTTGATACATTACCAGTAGTTAAAATCAAACACATTTTTTAAACTTCTAGTGGATGACACTCGATGTTAATACCTACATATTTTTTTCAAATATTAATTCGTTATTTAAATTTAATATATTGATTTTAGTTTTATATGGGAGAAAAGAAATCACTTATATAAGATATGTAGCAGGATATATAATTTATGTTGACCACAACAAAGTGAGGGTGGGTTTATAGTCCAGAACAACCCCCTTGTTTTAAATACAGCTAATATACCCTTCCTTTCGTTTGACTGACTTCAATCCATTAGCGTTTATAAGAAACGTGATTCTAGAAGGCCTTCATGCGGGATAAGAGTTTTGTTTTATCACCAACTGGCAAAGAAACAACATGTTGGAGTATTTTAACTGTAAAGGGTAGTATTTTAGACAGTATTTTAGTGTTCTTACCGATATTTCGAGACTCGCCGTAACTGTGATCTATGTAATGGGGTCGAAAATTAAGTTAAAACATCTAATGTCCGGGACAATATAAGTTTAATATCACATATATCTCAGGCCTCCTTAATTGCGATGCAAGGCCCATGCAAAACCAAAGTTAAATATAAATGGAGTTATTTCATTATTAATTCACTTTATTTACACTAATATTAATATAATGGAGCCGGCTGAACACTTTTTGAAAAGTTTTAATGTAGGTTTACTTTAATAAATTTACATACGCCTTAATGATACGCCTTAACATATTTTCTGGATTTTTTGTCCGTCTGTCTGTTTGTCTGATACGTTTAATACTTAGGTAGGTACATAAAATTACTAAATTCTGCAAGGTCGCCGAACAAAACAACACTTTACAAATAAGCTTAAGTTTCTCATTCTAAGTCACTATGTATGTCTTATGAGAAATAAAAGATTCTATAAACCGAACCCACTGAACAGGTTTAGATGACGCTTGGCATAATTTAAATATATATAATGAGTTCAAAGTGTGGGTTATTATCATCACAGGTGAAGAATATGTTCTCGCGGGGTCCCACAGCAAAGCGAGCGTGAGTTACTATTTATTTATATATCTGTTTATTCGTTTAACATTTTTATCTCACGCAATCTAATTAGAGAAGACTACACTGCTCAAACAATAGTAGTTTTACCGAGCGAGGGTCCCGGGTTCAATTTCCAGCCGGGTCACACTTTCATGTCACATATCCCATTTATGGACATCTATGCGCAGCAACACAGTGGCTTGTAGCGTGAGGGTATGAGAGGGTATATAATCGATTGTTTATTCGCATAAGCTACCAAATTGACATAACTGCCTTTATGAGACAGTTATTATTCCAAGGTAATTGGAAATTACCATTATACATACCAAAGTGGTAAACCGTACCCAAGATAGAGAAATATTGAAGTAAGGTAATTAGTAGCTATTAAACCCACAAATAACACCAGCGAGGTACGTAATTCGTGTGGGAGCAATTACAGACTGACTACCTGGGGCTCGGCAACTTAAAGTTAGATAGGTACAGCAACCTCACATAGAAGGTAACGATTTGATTCCTCTGAATTCGCGTATTACAGGGTACTCTAGAGAAAACTATCACAATATTATATTCAAATGTTTTTATGTCTAAACGCGATAACCTTTACTGCTGCACTCATTTTAATACAGTTTTTAATAATAGACTAACTGTAACAGTACTCACGATTTCTGCATTGTATACTGATTTTGATCCTATTACATACATCACGGTCAGAACAAGATAGCGGTGAGGAGAGAAGTTTTGTTAGCTGTCAAAAATTGTGAGTACCCATTACAGATAAAATGACTGATTCAGAAACATTCAGATATCTATATATACTTACCCCACGATAAACTTACTTAGTCCGTTTTATTGGTAGTTTATTTGTATTTATTTTTAGTGTACTATTATGCTTTGTGGCATACAAATAATAGTAAGTAAAGAAACATCTTGCTCTACTTGACGGAGGCGCTATTTAGTTGTCCATCCAGCGTGTTGTATATCGACAACCTAGGGTACACAATAGAGCACAACTTTTGTGCCGGAGTACAGATGTTATGGAATTCCGGTTACAGAGCTCCATAACATCCCTGGCGTGTACCTTTCTGTCTTGAACGTCCCAACTGTACGTCAATCGTCAGTCGTCATGCGCACTGCAAATTGCTGAAATAACTAACCCGCGTGGGTGTTCCCTACTACGTGTGATGTGGGAGTCTTTAAGATGGAAGTGAATAAGTTTTTATAAATTATTCAATCCAACATGATAGACATCATCACCGCTTACCATTAGGTGGGATTGTTGCGTGACAACTTATTTTATTTTATATAAGGAACAATAATAATAATGTTATAAAACGCCTGATAAAATTGAATAGCTGTTGTTACGGTTGCTAGTACTTATATATGTCGAAGATGGTCATTAGTATTGACGTGAAACAAAACACAGTACGATATCCGAGTGATGGCAGCACCGCCGCGATGACGTCGATACTTGGCTAACATCGTGCTACAACAGAGCCTAGCTAGTGGTGTGACGCCGGATGGAGCCACAGTTTACATTCTGCGGTCGAAATGATCGGTTCCTCCGCACTAGGAGCTGTTAATTGTTTCGTTTGCCCGGTGTGAAGTGTTTGTTAACAATCAATTAAAAGTGTTAAACGATTATACGCCCACGCTATGTTCGAAAATGCTGTTAAAACGTTAGCGTAAACGTTGCCGACATATATGTAAATGTCATACAAATATAACATGATCATTTCATTGATTGTATGAATAC
This sequence comes from Megathymus violae, assembly GCA_003671415.1. Taxonomy (NCBI): domain Eukaryota; kingdom Metazoa; phylum Arthropoda; class Insecta; order Lepidoptera; family Hesperiidae; genus Megathymus; species Megathymus violae. The sequence goes on along the minus strand of PDGT01000107.1, from coordinate 497,180 downwards.
GTATACGATACAGATAGCTACTAAGCGCCTGTGAGCACAGTGTACCGTGTGTAAGCTTCTTAGGTTGTTAGAGTTTTCCCTTCTTAATCTTATATCTAAATTAATTAATTAAATGTTGAATGAAATTGAATTACCTCACTTCTAAATTTGCAAAAACTAATAAACAAAAATTACTTTTATTGGCTTTGAAATGTAGACGTTGACACATTTATTTACTTCCCTAGAATTACAATTAAAATAACTTTGGATAAACTTTAACGTGTCTGAAATTTTTATCAAACGAAACGGTATATTTTATATAAACTACGGCACTTTAATACATTTTATTTAACCTTTAAAGATTTTCCTAAAACATTCTAAATAAACAGCTATTGTATTTTAAAGAATCTAATGTCAATACTAAGTTTCCAGTACAAACAAAGTAGCGTCCCGTGCCGGTGGGATAAGAAACTTCAAAATACTAAACTGTTGTAGTTCAAAAACCAACCCACCGATGGCGCCACTTTCCAAACTTGACAGGTTGAAATGGACTTTGGTAACAAAATAATACGAAACCAGAAAAATAGATGGCGTGGTTAACTTAAACTCAATTGTAGTATGACGGTAATTAGTTTTATTTTACTGTACTTTATTATCCTTGGTCCTAAATTTTTTATTAATAACATTACAAAAAAAAATGCATTATAATTACATATTTTCTACAAACTTTTATCAATCATTTTTATTTTTGTTTTCTTTACCAAAATACTGTTTGCGCACTGAAAAATACCATTCGTTCCCTACTAATTTAAAACCAAGTAATTTTTTACGATCAATTAACTTTAAAATTATTGCCTTTTCCACGAAAGCAACCATAATAATCATAGTTAGAATGACTTTGTTCTGAGAACTGTAAAACCCTTAATGAATAATTTATATTAGGAAATACATGAATAAAATTTTAAATATAATCCAACCGAACGGTCACACACACGTTAATATTATTTTACATCAGCTACAAGCTGTCGGACCTATGAGCTTTTCAAACACAAACATAACGTTCAGCGTGCAAAGAGATAATCCACACGAAGGCAATTGATCACTGTCACCCATACACATCGCCATCAGGGCCATCACCTAAAGGCAAGATGGAAAAGTGAAATAAACCCGATTGGTAACTTCAATGCGTACGTACTTAAGATATTAAGCCACACCTTTCGATACACGGTGACGACCATGTCTAAAAAATTAAGTAAAACAGTTTTATTTCAATCTACTTCAAACTTCAAAGCAAACTTATGTTATGTAATTTTTTTGTATCTTCAGTACTGTAACTTGTGACTGATATAATTCCTATGTTCGATAATCTTTAAATACATGATTGCAAAGCTAATTAAGCTTTGAGAAGATTGGAATGGTTTGGGCATGTGATGAGAAGGGAAGAAGACCATGTTACCAAATAAGCCACGAACATGAATATGGATGGACACAAAGCGAGGGGAAGGCTCACAAAACGGTGGACGGATTCTGTTCGGAGTGATATGAATGAGGTGAGAATGGACATAAGTATGACAGGGAAGTGCGATGAATGGAAGGAATAGACATAGACATATTGTGCCCACCCCAGATAATGGGATAAGGTAAGGCAAATGATGATGAACGCTGGATTCGGATTATTTTAGAATGAGGGGTGTTCTATAAACTATTATATTTTATTGTTGTTGCTACCTTGTCCGTAATAAGGACAACTTGTACAAACTATTCTATTTTATTCCGATCAAAAATTCAGCAACAACGATAGGTGTTCTTTAAATTACAATTACACCTTACTTATGACTTAACTAACTTAGAACATTCTAGAAAAGAATACAGATCACTAAGCAATAACAAATTAACACAGCTAAATAATATTCGCCACAAGGGGGTAATAGTGACAGATCACAATCACTGAGCAGTAATGAGTCCAATTGATAACTATGTAATGTGTCTTTAAGTCAATATAGGGCACACAGCGTTCTCCACGTGTAATTAAAAAGTTCAAGAGTGAATTTTCCGACGCAACTCTATAGAGAATGGAAGGATTAGTAGTTGATCTAAGTGTCTGAGATTGTTATGCCGCAAGGTGGCTTATAGATTGCTATCTAACGGTAACAACGGAACTACATTATAGGTTAACATATTTTCTGACATAAGCCGTCGAGTAATGAGTCTTGCAGCCACATAGGGGCATAAACCTACAAGTATAAGCAATAAATTTCACCAGTGGCGAGTTAATATTTTGTATATGTATACCTGATTATTGTCTACAAGACTAATCATATTTGTATTACGCTGTTTTTAGATTAAGCGAAACTTGTAGCTCAAAATATCGACGCAAAATGAATAATGTACATTTTTAATGGTGGCACGTACTTCCTCAATTTTGTATTAGACTTCTCAATCAATATAATTGTATGAAAATGTTATGAATCATTTTGTTATCAATAAATTTCTGTGAACAGATTTAGATGTTTTTCTCAAAATAGTTTGAAACTGAATAAGAACGAAACAAGTCGGTGATTTAGGTTAGAATTGGAATCGGATTAAACTTCGTATGACACAATTACTCGTAGGACATATTAATGCTTATAACAGATATTAGTTGAATTACCTACCTTAGTGTATATCTAATCTTAGTTTATACAAGTGTAACTTTAGTTCTTATAGCTAAACTTTTATTGAAGACCGATTGTGATATACTAATTCATAAATAATAATAGTAAACTAACCTTTTTTCAACCGACGTCGTGGTGAGTGCGCTGGCGTGCTATGCTCGGAGCTCTGGTCTGCCGCGTACTCGGTGCCACTGCTGTCAGCTCCTGGTGCCAACGAGAAGATGGTTCCGGCTGGGTAGCGTTCCCGACTTCTGCTTCGTTGCCATCGGCTCTGAAATAAGACGAGGGTCAAGTTTTTAAATAATTTCGTGTATTATAAACGTTATTATCTTTACCAGGCTGTTCTGTACAAAATGAATTGACCCCTGCTAATTCAAAATGACAACTTTCAAAGCGATTAATTATCGGTCAATGTAGTAGTACTACGGGGGTTGTTATTATACTTTCATTTGACGATTCATCGATGATGGATGACCGAAGATCAACGATCGAAAGGTGATTATTTTCGAATTTACAGTCCTTAACGTTTCACTTCTGAATTTTGTATCTTCTCAGTTTGAGAGAGAGATAATTAATATCCAATACCTTTGCTAAACCTTCAAGTTTATTAAGTTAATGAGACTACTTTAGTTATTAATCCTCAGAAACAAAATTTGCTTTTTACGCACGGTTTACTTTGGGTTACGTATGGCTTTTACGTTACTTCATTTTCATGTTAGACTGTGTAGTAATTACAACGAAAACTCAATGCAGTGTAAATAAAGTCAAAGCTCTCCCGCTCCTTCTCTCATTTAAAAAGAGGAGCAAAGCTTTTATAGTCTAAGAAAGTTTATGTGAAAAGCTCTTTACCCTTTCGAAGTGTTCACCGAGTACATATCGTTCTTACAAAAACTATTTGTAAAAATATTTAGGTCAAATCTACATATGAATATCACACAGTCGTTAGTTCTGTCTGTTTCAGTGGCTCAGTCATGTAAAGAGTAAACAGAATTTTTGATAATTCTAAAGATTTAGGTATCTCAAAATGTATATGATATATTTATATTAAAAGCTATGTCAACAGTGATAGTTTGAAAAAAAAAACCGGCGTCGGTTGGAAAAATATAGTTTATACTTACGAAAAACTATATCACAAATAATTTTCAATAAAAATTTAGTTATCTATCGACACATTAAAAAATTGTAACTGATCGCTTTCTGTTCATGAAGCATATATGAGAAAAACTAGTATTAGGGGCCTTTATTAACGCAATAGATCCCAAAAAAATTGTTATTAGAATTTTTGTTTGATTGTCTGCGCGTTTGTGCGCGCTAATCTCAGAAACGGCTTAATCGATTTCGTTTTGGTTTTCAGTAATGTGGTATATTAGGCATCACTTAATATTTAAAGTTCGTTTCGTATTCATTCGATAAATCTGTCCATAAATAAAATAGTTAAGAATTCATTTAAAATAATGTAGATACTATTTCTTAGCGTAAGGCGTAGTTTTTCCGAAGCGAAGAGAGTTACACTCTTATAAAATAATCTTAGATATAGACCAAGGATAGTTAATTCAATTATTATTATCAGTACTGAAAACCAGTCGAGTTTGAATTGGACTTAAATAGAGATAATTCCATAGTACTAATCACATGTCTGTGAGATTTTTTATTCGAACTTTAATAGCTCAGTAGTTTTGGAGGGAAGAGTATGGTGAGAGAGTTCAGTAATTTTGGAGAGAAAGTAGAGTGAAAGATACGCAATGCTTGATCTTCTCCCTTACAAAGTATTGGAGAAAAATTACTATGTAACACGGACGGTTACAGACGGACGGATTCAACTAATTACAAAACAAACATAAAACAGATATTTCACGAAATTACCTACCCATCGGAGCGTAGCGAGTGAATGCCTGAATTAAAGTGTCAAAGTTTAGGAGTGGAAATAATTTATTAAGTTAATTAACTACAGTAGAAGGCACATCACATACGGTACATACAAGTAAGTTTCAACAACTGTCTTTTGCATCTAATAAGAATGTAATTAAGGCAGAGGATATATTAGTGTACTGTAAAACGACATACGATTTTTATGTTAACACTAGACGAACGAACTACCCAAGGTTAAATGGCCATCGCTCTCCATGGACATCCGTAACTCTCGGACAGCGCAAACAAAACAAAACGCGTAAATATATTTTATGAACGATACACGTTTCGTGTAGAAACGTGACGTTGTCGGGCAAACTGTATCATAACCAGCGACCACCAACAGAAGAAACCAATATATATTTTCAGATGTTGGCAACCGCGGAATGTAAGAGTTAATCACCCAACAATCCCCAGATTTGCCTTGAAGTCTACATCAACTGCCTGCTATATATATATATATATATTAGGTTGGGGAGAAAGTCTTTTCGCATTTTTTATGAAAATTCAAACCATTTTCAATAAAGTTTTTTTAAATTTAACTAAAGTATATAAGTACCATTTTGTTCGATAACTTTTTGCCATCTTGTGGGTAAGGACATGATCCCATTGCTATAGAAATTCTGGGGTTTCTGATCAAAAACTGCGTGAAGTAGTTTTGGCAGTCCACGTGATGTTAACCTGACACTGCCTAAAGAATTCTGAAGAGACCGAAACAGGTAGAAATGTGAAGATACAAGGTCCGGGCTATAAGGTGGATGCATCATCATCTCCCAGTCAAAGTCTCTTAGTTTTTGCTGAGTCGCCAAAGATGTGTGAGGTCTAGCGTTATCATGATGAAAAGTCACACCCCTTTTATTGACTAATTCCGGCCGCTTTCTCTCAAGTTCTTGCTTTAGTCTCATCAGTTGTTCGCAGTAGAGTTCAGAATCGATGGTCCTGCCTGGCGGTAACAGCTCATAATGAATGATGCCCTTCTAAATCCACCATACACACAGCATCACCTTGTTGCGAGTTAACCCGAGTTTCGCCACAGTCTGTAAAGCCTAACCGGCCTTTGACCACGACTTTTTTCGCACGTTCTTGTCGTACGTGATCCACTTTCCATTACCAGTTATCAGCTTCTTTAAAAATGGTTCGGTTTCATTTACGTTGTAATAAAGAGTCGCAAATGAGGACACGCTTCATGAGGTTTCTTTCAGTGAGTTCTTGTGGCACCCAAATATCGAGCTTTTTTATGTACCCAGCTTTGTCCAAATGCGTCAAAACTGTTTTGTGATCAATTTCCAGTTCTTCAGCTACGTCGTAACTACTGATATGCCGATCTTGCTCCCCTTTTTTTAAAAATGGCATCCATTTTATCCGTGACAGGGCGACAAGAGCGACGTGCATCTTTGACATTAAAATTTCCGGATTGAAAACGCTTAAACCAATTTTGTGCTACTCTCACAGACACTGCACTAGGTCCATAAACATCACAAATTTTTTTCGCGGCCTGCGTTGCGTTTTTGCCTATTTGTAGTAAAATTTTAAAACGTTGCAAATTTCTTCATTACACTCACTCATCTTGGCAGTATGCAAAACAAATGAAAATCACACATTTTCCAAATTTGAATTTGAAATTATATTTTTTAAAACTTAAACTATTTAATGATTCCAAAACCGGCCAGATGCAAATGGTATAGTCAAAGAGATTTTATTACAAGTTCATACATACTACAATGCGAAAATACTTTCTCCCCAACCTATTATGATGGCTTAGTCCCAACTGACGGACTTCGCTTGTAAAATGGGTTCGAGAAGACCTAAAAAGAGAGCTTCAGAGCCATCGATCGATACATTGGCGACTTTTTCAGGGTTTCACATGTCCATAAGCGCTAGTGACTATTTAATATCAAACGAATTATCTGACTTTTCGTCAGTCCTTAAAACTATAGTTTCCTTTCATAGAAACAATAATTTCTTTTTATATATAAATAGATTTGAACAATCACAATTCCAAGCAAGATTAGAAACCCTACTGGTCATACGGAACATTCCCCAAAATATGTTTTTTTTTTAATACCTTGAGATTGGTGAAGAAATGTTGCGTTCGATGCACTACTGACAGTGGTGTGTGATGATGGGCGGAACGCGCGCGGGGCGGTGACGATTGCTTCGGAGAGGCGCATGATAGCTCTGATGCTGATTTGGACAAACGGCCGCTTAGTGCTTCAGAACGTTCTGGAACAAGAAACAACGATTATTCTTCAGTCTGTACTAAGAAATTTAGGATATAAGATGCTTCGTATCTTCCTAAGTCCAAGCCACCAAAATATGCGAGTTCGCCGCTCTATACTCTGTACCATTCAGTTAAATCTCGATCATGCTCATTCATATTGATAGAATTCTTTATCTCCTGACCATCTACCATCTACCACTGTACTCTTAAAATTCACCATTAAATGTTTTTAAACCAGCCAGCTACCGAACAGGTTTCTCGTTTCTTTCTACCTAGCGTGGGTGAAGTCTTTGCTGTTTCAGATGTACTTCAGTGACATTAATTAATACTATTAGATGTCAAGTCTGCTCATTTGTCGATTTTTGATATAAAAAAAAACTAATATGAAAAAAAGATTGCTTATTGTGAACATAATAATTAACTGAAAAAGAATTGATTGAAGCACTCAGACATATTTTTATCGTTGCTAGCTTACATTTGTCCCCTTGTCTTCCAGTATAATTTAACTTTCGAGTTACAAATGGGTTGCTTTTTCAATTTTTATAAATATCACTATTTGTCTATGATCTCGTGTACAAACAATTACTTTAGATAGATCTGGCAAGAGGCTGCGATGTTGTATAAATGTGTCTTCAAACTTATGGCAAAAGAGTTCAAGTTGTACAACTTCTTTCAAAAATGATAACGCACATGAGAATTCAGCACGTATTATTATTTTATTATTTACTAGCTGTGCTCGCGTCTTCGTCCGCGTGGAATTTAACAAAATAGTTATTTAGTAGAAATAAAAGTAGCCTAAGTTACTCCTTATTACATCAGCTACCTGCCAGAGAAAATCCCGTCAAAATCGGTCCAGCCGTTTCAGAGATTAGCCGGAACAAACAGACAGACACATAAAAATGGTAAAAAATGTTATCTTGGTATATGTACCGTATATACAGTAATATGCATGTAGTAAAAAGCGGGTATTTTAATATTATAAGCAGACACTCCAACTTTATTTATTTGTATAGATTATTGAATTTAGTGGCAATAATTTGTTATGAAAACTATTTTAATACCTACGTGGCGGTTTGAGTTCAAATGAGGTACATATAACAGAGAAACGGCGTCGAAAGAAGAGCATTTTTATTACAAATTGCTTACATTTCACGAAACTTCTTATGCTATTCTATGTACTTGTAACATGAGGACCAACAACTAAGAACTTTGGACATAATCTCACTAATAAAAATAGGAGTCTAAAAATCACATCAACATAAGTGTTATGACAAATATTTTCCTGATATCATAAACGACCACTATCCGGACGACACATTTTTGAGACATTTCATTATTACCATCATTGCAACCTATAATCGTCCCACTGCTGGGATCGGGTGTAACCTCACAAAGAGAATGGTTAAGGCCAAAGTCCGCTACGCAAGCAAGTGGCAAACTTCACACACCTTTGAAAAAATTATGAAGAACTCATATACAAGTTTCTTCTCAATGATTTCCCTCACCGAAGCAAACGATAATTAATCGTCAGACGGGTATGCACATCGTTTTGAACAATTTGGGTTGAGTGCAAGATTCGAACTCGAGCTACCCGTCCAGGGGACGGAAATTCAAATCATTTGGTTATCGCTGCGTACACTAAACGTTTATCCGTCCGTAAATTTTAGTTATAATATGGACTTACAGTATTAACAGCGAACAATCCTTCGTTAATATCAAAGGATCTGTAAATAAGGAATTAAAGACTTAACTCCCGTATGATGTCTGCGATGCCGATTAGATAACAGAAGGCAGAAAGGACCAAACCATCAAAAACTAATGACTTCAGTTCAGTTACACTCGAAGCATTAAGTTAATTAATTAATTATTAATATAATTCAAACTATTTACATACACTACATTATACATTCATAATAAATTCTGAACATTACAAAGCTTAATTCCTGTCATTATGATAATTAGGTACGTCACGTTTAAGCCTATAAAACTCATTTTGATGAATTTGAAAAATGCATAAATTTGTCAGTGACAACAAGGCAACAAGCTCTGTAATAGGGTTTATAAATGCGTAAATAAACATATCTTAAATACCTGTATTATACAAAAATTTACAATGCGTATTTATTAAAGATCTATCTAAATAACTCCAGCACTATTAATATTGGAAACGATTCGCTAAACTCCTTGTAAGACGTTGCGGTCTATCAGTTATTTCAGACATATTTTGGAAAATCAAGAGCGCAATAAATTTGCTGAAAATTTAAGGGTTGATAATTTATTAGTGTACGATATCTAGAAACTTACGATACTAAAACTTTAGATAGATTTACTAAGTCCAACAGAGAGAATCTTATGAATTGCAATGAAATAAATTGAATTCATTTATAGCGTGGATGTTCTCTTGCTGTGCCTTGAATTTATATCAGGGAAACTACATCGGGAATTTTATTTGAATATATTAAAAGTTGAGTATTTAAAGCTATGCAGCTTATAATCTTTGGACTGTAAGAGAATATCCATCTTTTGATCCAACCAAACGTTGTGGTGTTAATACACTTTGATGACCAATTGACAAATTATTATTTTTTTTATGTTAAAAGCCGACAAACGAGCAGACGAGCCACCTGATGGTAAGTGGTCACCGTCGCCCATGGACATCAACGAAACCAAAGGTATCACTCATGCGTTGTTGGCCAGGAAATAAGAAAAAGGTAAGAAAGGATGTACTGGTTCTCAAGCAATTAATATTAGATCCCGCTTTTAGGAAGGCATATGTAACTTCTATACCATAAAATTGTATGCTAATAAGGTTCTGCTACTGCCTGATCAGCTGCAAAAACTCTTTCCTCTCTGTGTGTTTTTCTTGTTTTGCTTTTCTTAAGCCTTCTACTAGGCATTTCTGTAAAGACTCACGCCCACCAGTGGGCCTGCTGTGAATTGCAGTAACTACCTGTTTCTCTTCATATTGTCATATGCTATAATTACACATTTAAAACTAGATTAACAAAATGTTTTCTGTTCTCATACTAATACAAATAATAAAATCTATAAAGACATCTACAAAAACGGTAGGCTGTAAGGTCCAAGGCAGTTTTGAGTTTACGAGTCTCAGGAGATTGATAAACTGAAGCTGTTTTGCATAAAAGAAAAGAGGAATTTTAAAATAAACTGGTTTGAACAAAGCACTTTTATATGTGCTTTTTAAGCTGCTCACTTGGAAGTTACTACGTATACCCTGGTTTTATACCACTATTCTTATTATTGAGTATACTATCTACGTAGGTACATCTCTGTTAATGATCTCTGAGGTCTGTAGGACCTATATTAATCTCGACATTATCTGTTTGACCAGGTGTATCTTCTACTAAATTAATTCCTGATTAATTAATTTCGGTTACAGTATATGAATAAAGTACAACATATTATTATTGAATATAATACGTATTAAAAATATTATGACATGTTTCTGTTTCAGTGTCGGGGAGTCTGTTATCAAGAGGATTTGCTGCTTCCTTTTCAACAGGTACCGCATGATACTAATAATGCTCCGATAACAGAGATCATTTGAATGACGATATCCATTTATCATCAAATGGCACTTCTGCTGTAGGGCCTTGTGGACCAACTGCCTTAAATGACTCGATATATTAATTTTCTTTTGGACTTAATTTTCTTTTGATTAATTCTTAAATTGTTTCTTGTCGTGATTGTGTTATGTTCAAATGTCAAGTCTGAGAAGTGAATTAGTAAAAAACATTTATTTGCTTTATTGAAGGAATGCAGAAAAGTTTCTTGCGCTGTTTCTTCTCCTCCACTATGAAACACTAGTCGAAAAGGTGGTAAACACTAAATAATGATGCTAATGATATTAATGATTAAATCATATAAAAAGAGCGAATTTTAGTTTTCGTATGAGAATGATGTTTTGATTTGTCTACAAAATTTCATTTTCGAAACGAGTTCCCATTTCAACCACCGACTGGTCGCGGGCTGCTGTTTATCATTGCAAATTCATTTCGATTTCTAGGTTTATCATAGCGAGAGTTAATATAAATAAAAATTAATTCGTGCATACATTATCTGACGACCTCATAGCCCAATTGGTGGTGAACCTGCTTGCCGAGGGGTCCCGGGTTCGATTTCTGGCCGGGAATGTTGCCCGCTTTTCTTTTCCATGTCTATCCTAAGCTGCATGCCTAACGTTTGTTAGGCACAGCAGTAACTGAATATACTCAACTTTGAAGGCAAAATGTGTATTTACTCGTTTTCCATATATTCACTGCAAAAAGATGCTACGTGCTTTCACAATACGTTAGCGCATCGCTCCGTCAACAGACAGAACGTGAATGATTCAGTAAGTTTGAACGGAGCTGCACGTCGAATCTTGTTTGCGATACAAAAACGTGTGTCTTCAATCCATTTTATTGATTAAGAAACATAACGAAGAAATTGGCTTCGTAGCGCTAATCTACTAATACTGTAAAACTGTACTTTTTTAATTGTTTGTTCACAGTGTAAGAGGACTTACATATAAGTCGGAAAAAAAGGTGACGGTGTCCAGATTTTGCCTAATTTCCACAGGTATCACATTATAAAAACAAAATATTATATTTTATATATATAACAACAATAGTAAATGATGGATGGTTAAACATAAATAGCAGGGGATGGTTCTGTGTATAATTTTACACTATGTTATACACTCTATGCTCTTCCTGTTGTTGTTAGAGGAGCTATTGGAGGTCTGGGTTCGCGTTCCACACCGTCCGACATCTCTAGACGTCTCTATTGGCTGATGAATGAGTTTACTGGCGCAAGGGCTTTGGTAGCTAATACGCACGAAACGCAAACGGGGACTCATGCTGGCGTCTTTGTTTCGGTCTCACAACAGATTTGATAACGTTCTAGAACTTAACTTGGTCGTCCGGATTCTATTAATGTAGTAAAACTTCTATTTAATATGTGACTGTGAGGCTCTTCAGATCTTAACAGCAAAGTACGAGTTTGCTTGTAATTTTAATATTATACACATCCGTTATTTTATTTTATTTTATCCTTATGAGCAAATCGCATTTACTCGTCGGAGGGAGAAGACGAATAGTAACATAATCTTAATCGTATTGATTTCTTCTCTATTTAACGTATCGGGTTTTCTTAACTTTTCTATAATTATTATAATATCAGACTCACTTTGGCATTTTAGGTAAAAAAATCGCTTATAAACGATTGTAAAGTCTGATATCTTATGAACAACTTAATATAATTAATTAATAGTATTTAAAATATAAACAATGTACGATCGTGAAGAATTGTCACGTGAGTGGCGACCGGGAGTTGTGCTTTGGATAAAAAAAATTAAAACTCCATCTTTACCACCTCCATCGTACTGCACCTAATTTATCGGATATCTTACGTCCAATCTAGAAAACATTGGCAAGCTGTTTTATAAATAAATAATGAAAGGAAATAAAAAATTAAAAGCAGCATTGATTTTATTCCGTGATTGAAGAAAGGAAGGATAAGATTGCAAAGTTGAGATCGTAATAACGTTTTATTTTGCAACGTCATTAAACTCGTAAATATTATATCAGAGATGGGACTCAACGTTATTTCTCAAACACTGTGGTGAAAACTATGTGGGACTACAAATGTTAATGCATAATATTTTTTAATCATTCAATATTAGTCATCTCGAACACGAAGCCCGAGTGTAATTCAAGTTATAATGATACAATATTAATAAATATATCAATTGCTAGAAATGTCGTTTGATAATAAAATATACCCTATAAATAATATATTCGGTTCTAAATTAGATGAACTCTTCAATTCTAAATTCAGAACTCAAACCCGCACAGTCGACACAAAACTCAACTGCAGTTAGGTACTTTACGATAGGCCATTCGGTCGGTCGGTAGTAAAACGTTTTGAATCATCCATGACAGCATAGTACTGAAAACGTGCGACTGTTAAATAAAAATTGATGTGCATATCTTATTTATATAAACTCTTACTTACTGGCAACGGTTATCGGTGGGGCCACGGGTTTGGTGTATGTGCATAGACGTCGGTGATCAGTTGCTATCACGAGGGCAGGCTGGTAGTTTATGCATGTTATACGGGCCTTATACCCTAACGACCGTATACCGTTCCCCCTTGCATGCATTAGGAGTGTTGTGAAACCAGCATCGCTTCGATCTTATCTTTAAAGCAAGCGCATGGATCTCCTTGTCGGTCGTGTAGCAGTCGCGACAAGTTAGAATAGAATAAGTTAGAATGTAAAGTAGTACTTTTATTTGCATTTTATAAAATTCTTAAATCATAATCTTAAAGTTTATTGAAATTTCCTTTCGCCCGCTAGCTGTTACAATATAAAATAAACAGTTTAGAATACTAATGAGGTATGACTGCTGTTAACGAGAATAAAGTTCCTTTCGCCACGTTTTCCACAGAAAAAAAATGTTATAAATCAGGAGTAAATTTAGTGTATTTACATTTCAGGAGTAAAATTAGTGTGCTTGTAGTTAGAGAGTAAATTAAGTGATTTTTTAATAAAATTTAGCATATTGAACAGTATGTGAGTAAATAGATTTTCCAGAGGCTGACCAGAAATCTCGCATTAGTGATAAAACCAACACGACGACCAATTTCTAACGACGTAATTAGTTTGAATTATCTTATTTAATTATGTAATCCAATAATGGTTACACAAATATCTAGACGAAAGAAATGTGTATTATGACCAAAAACAGATTAAATAAAGTATTACATAAAATTAGTACAGTATCAGTTTGTTGGTAACTTTAATCCTAATATATATAAAATTACATCAGTTACAAATTGCGTACCAGTAATATACCATACCATAAATAAGTAGCGAGAGGGAGCTAGTGACCTATAGCATAGGTACTTAAACCCACATCAGGCACCAAGCTCTCAGAAAACGCAATACATTATGTTTATAGAGACGCTTATTACTTAACGTGAGTTTAAATAATTTTTTTTATTTTTGTATATAGTTAATTGCCTGAAGAAGATGATAAGATACATGAAGGCATTAAGTTTCCCTCTGTCAGATAAGGCAGCCGTGACTGAAAGATTTTATCTAGGAGTTTTCACTTATCATTTAGCCGAACCGACCGCAACGTGATTCAGATTGAGGAATCCACCGAGCAGGATACACAAGTTCGACCTCAAGCAAAAGAATATCCCTAAACTCCCTCCCTTACATATAAGAAATAGGAATAAATAAAGAAGTAAATAAAGCCCATACAGCTTCGTATCAGCTAATTAACGTTCCGCAAAGCGAGGGGACTAATCGAATATTGCTATCTCTCTTGTCTGTACGTTTACTTTAACAAAAACTAGGTGGCGATGTTGAATTAACGCCGTCATCTGTACTAATATAAAGAGAGTGTGAATTTTGTGAGTTTGTTTAAATCCGGAGGGTAATTCAAAAATTCTTTAATCATTTGAAAGATGTATTATTCCGAATGGCCATAGGTTATATAATATTATTATGTATAAATTAGGATAATTATTCAACGCGAACGAAGTCGCGACAGGCCACTAGTATACTATTAAACAAAAGGCCAATATGGATAGGTACATAGTAGCCGAAAGTAAAAAGAGAGTGGAAGTTATTTATAGTAGTCACGAGAAACTTAAAATGGATGAAAAATCTTTCAGTAAGTTTGAGAAACGAGCATAAAAATTACAGCAGGATAGATTAACGGTACTTCTTTTCGTTCATGTTAAATTGTTACATCGAAAAATCACGCTGAGCCCGCAGGATTCCGATTATGATAATCGTTTCTCTATAAAAAGAGCATTATATCTTATCCGACACGGCAATATGGCGCACGAAAATTGTTCCACAATAATCTGTTGCATAAAAATGGCTTCAAACAACGAAGCCCGTGCATAGATTACGTAACAGCTGCTACATAGTTAACTAAATGTAAAGGTCCATTTACAAGGCCCACAACACGTTGCATCAACAATTACATAATCATTTATACAATCACATTCCACTAAATTTCCTTTCCTATCAATGGCAACATAACTAAGACGTCACGAATAAACAAGACTCAGAAACAAATACAAGTCTGTTGCATCTATTCAGCCACAAATATCTCAAATCCCATGGATTGATAAAACACTGTGTAATAGACAATACCTTACGATGGTTATTAGATTACGTTCCGGACACATCCCGTCAAATAAGTTTGCATTTTTAATGAAGAAAACCCAATCCTCTAAATGTAATGAGTGCGGTACAATTGAAGATGTTCAACACATTTTGACGGAATGTATGTGGACAGAATCACTGAGGTTACAGTGTTTTACAAGAACAATGCAGATTGGACAACTAAACAGTATTTTGGCCTCTCCAATGTCGGAGGAAGCCAGGATACTGTGCAGGCTGGGTACTGTGGGCCTTGCAAAACATTAAATTTTGATTATTTTGTGTGCTAATTATATAATTATGTGTGAGTGTACTAATATATTGTTGATCGTTTACGGGACGATGTGGTAACTAAGCGACAAAGTCCCTTTAATATTAAATCAAAAAAAAAGTCTGTTACATAAATGGTCTACTCTGGTCATGACTCGAACGCGATGCCTTTCACTCGGCCGGCGAATTCACTTTAAATTGTGTTAAAAGTCCGTGGTTCTTCGTTAATATTACCTTACCACATTAACGTGTATTACAGATGTAGTTATGATGTCTTTCAGATGTGGCTACAGTCGCAGAAATGTTGAGACAAGCTTGTATTTGTACCATAGTCCACATCGTTGGTGGTGATGCGTTGTGGCAGTTGTGGTTGGTGTCATTTAAGACTCGGACAGCAAAATGGTCTTCTTGTTAAAAAACGTTGTCCATTTGTGTTATTGGTGTGGCTTTAGTGTGCAAAGCTGTTGGGTTATGATAATAAATTATAATTATTTCTTTATTTGTAATAAGCCATTTACAGGCCGCTTCGAACGTCAATGTCTGTTGTGGCTTTGCTGTGTATTGTAGACGCGGTGATGTAGACAATGACCTTTTTTCTTAGACACGACCTTTTTATAATGGTAGGTAGATTTCGATTTATTCTACAAATAAGCTATCTGTGCTTTCAAACTTGTAGGTACTTAGATAATAGAAAGTATAAAAAGTTAATTAAAACTTAATCCATTATAACAATGCCTTGTAATTTGCTGGAGATTACCTTTTTCTTGCGAAAGGCACGACCCGTCGGATAATTTTATGCTTAATGTTTTCTAGAGCTTAAGGATTCAGATGTAAAGCTATGTACGTTAAAAAATACTCTGATAGTTTTCTTAGGAAGAGAAATGTTCACAATATTTATACTATAAATAAGGCTAAACTGATTGTTCCAAATTTCAGAATAAGCAAAACTGGTGGCTCTTTCACGGGTAGATGTGTAAATATTTATAATAAACTCCATTACAATTGACAGAAATGCCATATTGTAAATTTAAAACTCACGACAAAAGCATTCGTATGCGGAAAGGTTATTACAACTTTATGATTACTTTCAGGATAAGACTGCTTGTACATGAGTTTAATATTAAGCCAGTTTATAGCCATAAGTACATTCTGAAACTGTGAGTAGGAGAAAATACACCACGGGAGTTTCTTGCCGTTTTTTCTTCACGGTAGGGATTTTTTGAAGCGATGACGTAGTTTGACGTTCGAAAAGTGTTTGTAAAAACCAACTTCGAATAAATATTTTTCATTTCATTTCATATATATTTGTTACTTTAGTGTTTATCCGACCAACGAACAGACGACAAACGTACAAATATAAGAAAGGTGTTGCTGACTAATGTGAATACGGAGCATTAGCTCGTAACTGACTCTACATTACCACAGAAATACGTCGAAATATTTCACGATTAAGTCTTGTAGGTGGCAGGTAGCCAGGTTGGTAAAAATCCACAAACACCTTGAATTAATACTGTCGAGATGAAACCGGTGGTACAGAAACCACCGACCTCTAACAAGAGTAGGCCGTTCGCCAAGGACTTTTCCATTGTTCAGCAGGGTGAACCGGGGTTCGATCAATTATTGAAACTAAACCAACGTCCCTTACTCGTGGTGTATCCCACTGAATCCCTCCTGTTATACGTTGTTGGGCTCGACCTAGTTCTTTTTTAAAAATTTAAGTTAGAGAGATATAGGTTTGAATCTTCTCTTGTTTGTCTAATTGCTACCCTCATTTTATAAATTTACCATTATAACCACTAACCTTTATGTGTCTCGTTTGCTGGTTTGCCAGTCAATACAAAACCAAAAGGTAACAAACACTTCTACTTACATTTTACAGTAGTTGCCTTAAGTAATATAATTCTCACATAACTCTCGGAAAATCCAGCTTAGCACAGAAACGGCAAAGGTTATTTCTTTAGGGACTGTACCTTCGATTACGCTGGAGTAATTTCGACATAATTGTACTCATATGTGGCAGTAAAATTATTTTCTTTAAATGTAGATTGGAAAGTTTGCACGATAAGGAATTAAATAAATAAATTAAAACAAAAAAATATGGTTTAATCAAAAGTTGAAGTGAGATTGAATAACCGTTCGCGGGTTCATGTACATATTTATAACTTATGTACCGCACCGACTTCATAAGTGTACAATTCTACGAGTATAATTAATACGTCGTTATTTTTTGACGATCCCATAACCCAGTTGGTTGTGCCTGCCTGCTGAGCAAGCGGTCCTGGGTTCAATTTCCGGCCGGGAAAGATATTTTTGTGACAGATAAATGTTTGTTCTCGGGTCATGAGTAATTGTAATGTCATATTTGTGTACGTTCATTCCACCCGCAACACAGGAATCCTAGTGCGGGGGTGTGAGTGCGTAAACGTTTAATAAAAAAATTGCATCGATTCGATTTAGTGCGATTGTTCAAATCATTAATTATTCTGACTACTTACATATATTATATTCTTCTGTTTAAACATTATTTTCTTAATTTAATTTAATAAAGCAACTGCCGCTGAAAACATCAAGCGTCGTAAATATGTTGGTTTATTGGATAACTACATACATATTTATGGCGTTTGGTGTTGAAACTTTGGGACCATGGGGTCCAAGTGCTTTGGAGTTTTACAAACACATTTCGTCTCGTTTGGTCGACGTCACTGGCGACCAGAGAGCTGGCATGCATTTCGCTCAAAGAATTGGTATAGCCATTCAAAGAGGGAATGCTACAAGAATGTTGGGAACTTTACCCAAAGACAGCGATGCAGCAAATTTTTTTTGGTAGTGCTTTTTCTTTTTCTATTTTTGTACTTCTTTTTTGTATATCTATATATATTTTGTAAATAATTCCGTATAAAATATTTCTTTTTTTTATTCTATATAATATTATTATTGTCATGTAAATAATAGGAACATGTAAATTACGATGATAATGAACAGAGTAACAGTAATATTTAATTTAATTTTTTATATTAATGTAATTAACACGCTCTTTATCACTATTATCCTTTTGCATCTTGTCGTCACCTATAATTGTGCCGACACTTATATGTGTTACTATCAATTATTATATTTTACAATGTGTAGCAACAACACACAGTATGTTGGTGATTCAACAAAATAAATACATTAATAAAATAAATACTTATGTACTCGAGAGACAGAGGTTTTGTATATATATATATATATCAGCTAAATTTTGCTAGCAATGCTGAGCACGACATTACAGAGGCTTTGCAAACTTAACTTGAAAACAAAACGCAAAATTACCTGAAAACTTTCGCAATAGAGGTCGACACGATGTACGGAAAGTTCCCTCATCCTGAACGATGTTGAGGTGTTGAGGTCGAATTCGTTCCATAAAAAAATCGACCAATACGTGTTCCGAATAATAATAGCTCAATTGGACAAAAATTTCTTCGTGCCACGGGTCAGATAATATGATTACGTCATATACTAATACTCACACGCTAACGTAAAGGTGTCTGTCGGCACTTTCATCCTTTTAAAGTAGTGTTTTTATTGTGTTGAGATGCGTTTTCATTATTGGATAGAATTAATGTAAACGATTTAAGAGTCACATTATATGTTCTATACAACTCAAGTTACATTTTAAATTATAAATTACTATTTACTTTTAACTTAAATTGTATACATTGACGGCGAGAGCTTTCCCAGTATGTACCGGGGCACACAATTCTCATATTTGCGGACTATACTGAAGAGGATGCGCGTAAGATTGTCGTAAGGTCGCTCACTTATCCCTCTGAATAACAATTTACTCGTCGGTCCCAATTTCTATCGTTAGATAGCAGTCGTCAAAATATGTCAGATGCCTTGAATCTATATTTGCGCGTCATAATGAATAAAGTCCCGTACCTGCTCAACTATAACGAGGAACTAGTATCCTTCAAAGGACACTAACAGATACAAACTGGAATTAATTACTCACTGCTGTTCCATCACGAGTACCTGATAACTCTCGATCGTAACGCCAATTGGAGTTCAATTAGAACCGGCAGCGCACCGGTAACACAGCGCTCGAAACAAGGATTGAGTTTTGAATTTCCTTTTGAAATTTACAGTCACTTTGTGCGGATATTTTACGAAACTAAATATCGACCATAAAGTTAATATACTAGTAATAGAGGAACACCGTGTGCGAGTGAGATTTCGAGCTTTACGGAAAATCCTACTTGCGAGAAAGAGATGCAAAGAAATTTACCGTAGGACTGTTTTCAAACAATTTAGTCTCCATTACTCTCCTGTCATAAAATTGTTATTTGTTATTTTATTAGTTTCACTTCAATCTTTCTATATTTTATCAAACTAAAAATAGTAAATATGATTGTGTCGTGTTCAGTATTAAATTGTAGGGTTACTTATAACAATAACCCAAACAAAGAGGCAACACACAGGTAAGTACTGATAGTGCAAAACTACTTTCACGATGCTTGTTTCCATAGAAGTTGATCTTAAAATTATATAAATTAAGTTTAATAACATGCATTAAATACTCCATTTTATGAATAATAATTTATTTTTCATAATTATGTGTAAGAAAAAAAGATATTGTGTATGTGAAAATGATACCGTTTCGTATAGGGCTTGCACAAAATCAATCGATAAGTGGATAATTTTTAAATAGGTATAAATAATAGGTATAAATAAGGCTTTTTAGTTTCGGTTACAGTTTGTAAACACATTGGACAGAAAGTAGACAGACTGATATAAATGTGCATTTTTGGCTTTTGAATAGTATTAGCTCCTTAGATTGATCAAATTTGGGGAATTTTATATTTGTTATTATTATGATATGACAATAAACGGCTAATGTGATTTCATATTTATTGACAAATTTTACTTCTTCAACGTTTCCTGTAAATGTAGTTCAAAAAGAAAAATGGATTCGAATGTTAAACCAGATAGGTAGGGTTCCTCACAAAGTTTACAGTAGACATTTTAAGGGCAACCATTTTGTTCTACGAAATCACTGACATGTTAATGATGAATCTATACTTCCAAAATTTGTTGGTGTTGGTCCTTTCTGAGGGCAATAAGTTATATTGATTTACATCAAAGAACTAATTAAAACCAATAAGCATTATTATTATTGTTTTCTTTAATACCGATTTTGTTTTATCGTATCAAATAAGGTTAAGTTTAGAAGAGGCGAAGTAAAAAGTAGTTACTAGGATTAGCATGGTGTTATTAATTTAACATGTAATAATTAATTAAGAGAACGAATAAAATATAACAAAAAACCTGTGATGGAATAGTCGACATTCATGTCGGAAATGCATGGACGTGAATTTGATATCACTAAAAGTCACGCACATCAGTGTATTTTTCACACACATGCACATTTATGTTTTGGTGACGCGATTTTGAGATGAGTGTTCCTCTATTACGTAACTCTATGATATCGACTAATGTTTGATTCGTATCAACTTCGTTGAACATATGTTCACATATTCCTTAATGACTTATTTATTATGAGTGCACGGTTCCTTAGAGGAAGGAAAAAGATATGCTATGCATAATAAATGTTTAAGTAGAGCCCGTCGCCACGGGTCGTTATAAAGTAATATAAGTATAATTATTTAACAACAGTGGACTTTCACAAAGTACCTATAGTCAAACAACAAAATAACTACATACAATACCTACTTAACATTACAAGGAGCTGATTCATTTATATCGGTTTTTAAAGAGCCAGATTTGTTCTATGACTGAGAAACAATCTAATTTATTGCAATAGCTATAATAAAGTACTAGAAACATTTTTATTAACCTCTTAACATACTAAATTTTATCTCTTATTCCGCAGAAATATATGCATTCATTTACCTAAATAAAGAGTAACTTATATGTTATTTTTTTTTAATATTGTGAGTTTGTGTGAACCTCTAAGGAAGATAATCACAGGAATTGCTGCAACTATTTCGACAATTCTTATACCATTTAAAACATGAGCAAGATGGGGCAAATACAGGAAATATGAAGAAAAAATCAATATCACTGTTAACCACAAATTAATCATTATTCAAATTAGATAACAGTAATTATAATCAATTTATTAAATCGATTGAACTTCAACTTAGACTAGGTAAAAACATGTTTTACATATGTAAGAGGGTAGTCAGTCGAAAATATCTAATTAACCAAGCATCGAGCCGCACCATTCTGTGACGTGATATAAAAAAAACTCGCTCCAAGGGTCTGGTCTGGCCTGTTCTGGTAGAAAGCGAGGGTTTGCTGGAATCCCGAATTGTCCCGAAAACGTACGTATGCTTTGGCTTATTTATTGATCGTATATATATAAGTGTGACTCGAACTTCAGGCAATAATCAAATTCTAAAGAGTTCATCACGACGTACGAAGTAGTGAAACGTAAACTAGATGAGATAACTATACAGTGGAGACTTAATTATCAGCTACTAGGTAGAATAACTTATTTCTAGAATATAATTTCAACGTACTCATTAACAGGATATTGGGAACTTTCTATAGTGACTCTTAGGTGAATTATACATTAACGTTAAATATTGTCAAAGCTTTTATCCGATTGCTTAAAAAGTGTTTCGGTTACAATCAAATCCAATGCGTTTTCTGGGTCAAATATTTGTAGAAATCACAAAGCTTATGTGAGATTCCAGCTGATGATATTCATAAAATTAACAACCCATTTCAGCCTGTGAAAGGTGACTTATACATAAACTCTCCCTTGATGCTCGTCTACGCTATGTATGTAAATGTTATGCATGTCATGCTTCTTGACTATGAGGTTTACTTTGAGTGTTGTCCGTCTGTCAGTGAATGTAAAATTTTATATTTTCCATTAAAATGTTTGCATTTCCAAATATGCATAGAAGCTGCCGGTCGCTACTTATGTGTTACTCACTTTCGTTCACAAAGTTATTAGTATCATTATTAAAAATAGATCATATATCATTATAAAAATGGATTATTATATATACTAGTAAACGCTCCTCCGCTGTCGCTTACCTTCAGCGTACGTACGTCTTACGTTTACAATAAATAATTCCCAGTTTGTATTAGGAATGTGTGCTCCTAATTCTATGAATAAAAAATATTAATTTGTGATAATAGCCGTAATCGGGCAGTCAATTTTTATTTACTGTCCTCGTAATAAAATTTCCATAAAAACTTATATTTCCTTTCCCACAGAAAAAGATCAGTTTGCTGGATAATCATATAAGTAAATAACATTTAAAGAATGATTCAAATTCTGTTTAGTGGTTTTAGCGTGATAGGTGGTCAAACTGAAAGACGGACAAAAATTATGTTTTGACATCTTAATTGACAACAAAATCCACCTACATCATAATTTCCAAAAATATTAAATTTACAGATTCAGCTCCATTACTTTCGTTGTTAGTATGGAAACTTGATAAATTGACATCATATTCAAACATTTGTGCTGTCGAGACGATAATTCAGAGGCATTATCACCTGTCCCGGCATCCAAGTCCACCAAACCGAATTCGAAGCACTCGCGGAGGTACGATCGTTCAAGGATTGCCGAAAACAATGGGGGCGAAATGCCTACAGCGGAAACTTATTAAGTAACGTAAAAAAGAACCATGGGTTAGTTTCTTCACGGAGCGGTTCTTGTAACACGACGTGCGCGATTTTGCAACTAAAGTTCATTAAACCGCTGAATAGGTGGCCGGAGCGTCGCGCCGCGCATTGTATTCATGCTTGCATGTTTATGGTAGGGAATTAGGCTAGGAGTCGCACCAAATCATAGTTTAATAATTGATATATGTAATAGTGGCGTATCCAAATTCTGCATTTATAAGTGGAAATTATCCATATTTAAATATATAAAAGAATAATGTGTAACGAGTGATCTAATTCGATTATATGTGTTAAATAAGCTACGATTTTTTTATAACCAATAAAATATTATTTAGTGAATATTCTATTTAAATTTAAAATAATATTGTTTATGTAGTAAGAACACAAAACGTGACTCGTAAAACAATTCAAAGTGAGCACATAATCAGTATTTCATTGAACTACCAAGATACAATAAGAAAAATTAAAGCCAAGCTGAATTTAAAAAAAGTAAATATAAATTGGGGTTCTTAACTTTTTAAATCGAGGGACGTTGTACGCTTGCAGCAAAAAGTTGCGTTAAAAATGGTTCGTTACAGCCCACGGCAGCTGTGACGAACGAGCGGTTTATTAGCTGGCTTTGTGAAGCTCGCTAACCTAAGTAATGGTAATACGAGAAAAGTTTTTAGCTTTGGCTACTGATAAATTAGGAACGTTGCAAATTATGAAATGTTATTATCAAAAGTAGTACCCACACATGAATAAATAAAGTTTGAATTCATTGAAAATATGAAATTTTAAAACTAATTATTTAATACATTACTGTAGATATTTACTTAATATATCACTGTGGAGTTTTACGTTAACTTGGGGCTACTATCCAATTTCTGTATCAGCTGCGACCGAAAACCAGTAATATTGCGTGAAACAAATAAAATTTCATCTAACATGTGTTAACTTCCTTCGGCAATGGTAACAGTTTAATTGCTCAGTAGGGTTGCCAATTAATGAAGAAGAAAACGGCTTTCTGGTTTTGGGATTGTAACTAATGGCGAATTCTTCTTTAAACTTTATTTACAACCTGAATTTAAGCTGTGCTCCGTAAATAATTTTTTTTGAGTGAAAATAAGTTCATGCTTGACAACAATCGCAACTCAAAGTAAGTGGTGTGAAACCTACGATGTTCAAAACACCAACTTATAAAAGCTAATTCAATTTTCTCTCTCACCTGAATGGTGCAAATAAACTTAATTTCTTTCTTTGATATATAAAACACATCTTACTATACATCCTCTAAACTCCCTACGATATATGATTTATAATGTCTTTGCAATTTTTATATAACAATTGTTTCAGACATTACTTCCTTTAAATATTGTAAAATTGACGTAATATGCATTTTGTTATTAAATTAGTATTAATGTACTTTGCAACAATCCGCAAGCATTATGTATGATGGTATATACTTCTATACATGCATGAAACCTCCCTCCCTCCCATTGTGCTTGCGGATTGTTGCAAAGTAAATTAATACTAATTTAATAATAATGAATTTCCGCAAAGTAACGCCTGATACTATCAACTATGTGCATTTTGTTGTTTGTAATGCCCTTATGTGACACTTGCATGTTCGTTTATACAATCATATTATTTTTATTTACAACCTCGATACAATTAATTTAATTAAAGTGTACGCTACATCAATTCTGTTATGATAAGATCATGCCATCTTAATTCGAACGAAACAGAGTCATAATGACTAATTTTATAATACAAAAAATATACTGCAACTACAAATTAAGTACTTTACAAGTCACGTAAACATAACTTACATAAGTACCGTCATTTTATAACAATTCAATTTTACAAACTGATATGACATTTATCTATTATATATTACTAATAAATAAAATTAGAGTGTCTGTTTGTAAATAAAATAACCGCTTTATGCTACATGCATATGAATGTATATACGGTACACATACCAAAAAAAACATTTTTACTATTTTTGTCTGTCTGTTTGTTCCGGCTAATCTCTGAAACGGCTGGACCGATTTTGACGGGACTTTAACTGGCAGGTAGCTGATGTAATAAGAAATAACGTAGGCTACCTTTATTTCTAATAAATAACTTTTTTGTTGAATTCCACACGGAAAAAGTCGCGGGCACAGCTAATCTAATATAAATTTCCGTTAGTAGGAACGATCTTCATTTCATTCCACGTTAAAGCCTACCTTTCGTAGTACAATAACCAACTTTAATCTCAACTGCGACCGAAAATCTATGGCAAGTCATTAGGGCCCGACATTGATTGTAAATTTTATATAATTTTACCCATCATGCAATTAATTTTCTTCTACCACGATAACAATCCTAATTATCTTATAGGGCTGCCAATTTATTTAAAAAATAAAATGCCTATCTGCTGAAAGTGATCATAAATATACATATACATCTCATAATGTACATCACATCACATCATAAATATACATCTCGTTTTGGACTTTATATTAGCATCACAAATTCTCTCGAAAGGAAATATTCACGTCTTACCGTTAATATTACCAGTTACACAGTGACAACAGCTGTTCTTGTCATTATCAACGGTTTGTTTCAGTCACTGTTTCATTTGGGTCGTGACCATTTATTTACTGTACCAGAGCCTGAAATCCAATGGCCTAAAATTAGGTGACATACTTTAAGTACGTTTGGCAACCCTAATTCAAATCTGACCGTACAAGAGAAATTAAGATTAATATATTTCTGCTATAGGGTGAAATCGACTGAAAAAAAAAAACAAAATAATACAAGATGTTTTATGATAACAAATTGCACAATAATTACGTAGAAATATAGAATGTATTTTAAAAGTACTTGAGACTAAAATGGCATAAAATATACTGTTTCTGGCACACAACACGATATTTTGCGTGTTGAAAGCAATTTACCGTTAAAAACGCGTGGAATGTATATTACATTTCTTTTAATGTTGTGTGTCTATGACATCACTTTTGGGTAATGCCCAAAGATAAAATGAAACGGGCGACGAGAATTCAAAGCGTCGTTCACTCGTTCCTTACCCCCTTCGCAGCTTCAATACGATGTTACGAACATAAAGCGAAGATTTCCATACAGCATTGTCGTCTTAATAATGGTTCACGGTCTTTTGTTCAGCTCTGTTGCCTAAGCTATTACTTGCTCACTGTCAATACTCGACAAAAAGCAGATGTATTACCTGATAACAAGTGGATATTGCCGCTTATGTTAATCCTAGAAACACACGAGGAGCTTTTTAACTGGCTCTCTTTATCCGACCAATACACGTTTAAAAGTGCCTCCCTACGTTCAGTAGGGTGACCATAAATGATAACGTCCTACACACAATTACCATCAATAATTATAACAGCCTAGCCTATCGATGTTACTCCGTTCTTCTGATTACAAACCTGTCAAATTTTTTAATAGTTTATTTATCCGAAATTCAATTTGAATTCGACTCTCTAGATATAAATATGAAAGATCTAATTTTCTTCAGAAAATTGTCTACTGAAATCTTCATAACATAGCATATGATATTTTCTAAATTACTAATAACACATCAGCGGCCCTTATCTCGCGTTTTGACTCACGTATCAATTTCTGTCGGCTACCAAAAGGTTGGCTCCAACGTCTTTTTTGCGTTTGCATTACCATGCAGGTACAGTTTGGGAAATAAAGATCATTGTTTATCACAAAGTCCAAGTACGGATTCGCAGATGTATCCTCAGAAAAAGTTAAGTTGAAAACCATATTTCACTACACTAGACGCGCTGACGATCAGACTTCACATATCGTTTGGAATATTATGAAGAATGTTCTAGTATCAAATTCAAATCTCAGATACAGTTGGCTGACTGACTTTAAAACCGCTATGCTATAACAGTAAACATTTTTATGTTAATAGCCTACAAACGAGCAGATGAGCCACCTGATGGTAAGTGGTCACGGTTGCCCATGGACATCAGCAAGAGAAAAGGTATTGCTGATAACTTGTCGGCCAGGAAATAATAAGAAGGTAAGAAAGAAACTTACTACCAAATTGTCCTCAAAAGATGCCCTCAAAATTTGTTCAAAACTCTATAGCAAGAAAAGGCATAAAAGGCGGAAATTCACTGAGTTTCGAAACAAATTCAGAAAGTTCGACTATTCACCACAAAGCATTCGGCTTATAGAATCCGCGTTAAATTTTACATTACCGAAATATTTCATTTATTCTCAATCTCAAAAGTCTAATATTAAATAATATGCCTTTGCGGGCTCTGCAAACAGAATTAAAAACCAATTTAAAACTTTATTCCAGAATAGTCTTACATTTTTGCGAAGTTTTGAGGTTTGAAGCTTACTTATATTAAGTACTGGCAAAGTGCCCTCGCTTTGCTTCAAAAAAACTACCTTACGTTTAAAAATAGCATCTGGACTGCTTTAGGACTGGGTTTTCCAAGTTTTGTGAATTAGAAATACATATACTAATTCATAACTTAAATATTAAGTGAAACAAACCATAAATATTAAGTGACGCTTATTGCAATATATAAGTGAAAACTGTAACGAAATCGGATAAGCCGTTTCTGAGATTAGCGCGAACAAACGCACAGACAAACAGACATATAGACAAAAATTCTAACTACTATTGTTTTGGATTCTATTGTGTTAATAAACGCCCCAAATACCAGTTTCTCATATATCCTTAATGTACAGAAAGCGATCAATTAAAATTTTATTATATGTATAGATTACCATCACAAACTCATATAATGTATATATGAAAGTAATCTTTACAATTTTTACGGCATTCCACACTGCAAGGTTTGCCTTAATCTACTCTCAAATTAGAAGTGGATACTCATATCTCTTCTCACAATGCTTATCTAAATAGTTCGACAAACGTCGTGCAATAAAACAATCAGAATATTTTAATGTAATATAAAAACATGAATTTATTCATAACAAATATTATTGTGATAAACGTGACTTCAATCGGTCAAGGTATTCAAAACTTTAGGAGGACAAACTCAGCAACGATAACGATACAATAATAATTAAAAAACGCAAATATTTTTATAACAATAAAATATGACGAAAAAATGCAGTTATATTAATAGCATTTAAATAAAACACAAAATGCATAAAACAATTTTGAATATAAATATAAATTGTTAAAAAATTGTCATTGGCATTAAATAAGTAAAATGAAATTATTGGAGCGCTATTGTTAATGTAGAAGAATGGTGATCTCGGTTGAACAATGTATTCCAAGTGTAGTCAGGGAAACCATAGAGGTCAAAAACATCGTAAAATAGAATATAGAAAATTCGCTTCAATTATCTGAACTATGAGAGCAGTATATGTATATCGAATAAAAACAGTTTCAAAGTTAGTGAAGATGTCGTTTGAGTCATGTCTCGTGATACCTAACAACGTAAAAGGAACTAAATACAATGTAGACAGACCATCTGTCATTAGTTTCTGTCAAATGTTTTCTGTCAAGAGTTTCTCCCCGCCATCGTAGTCTTGCCATGACCAAGATCCATGTAATTGGTTTGAAATATTTGTACGAGATACAAAAATTGCGAGGCCCCGTTACAATTAAAATGTATAATGTTTGCGGTGACATAAGTTTAAAATTATATTTACAGGAATAATTAAATTTGAACTTGCTAATACTATATTGTTATATCTCAGGTATACTGGGAATACTCCATAATGTTCAAAAAGACATGTGTAGAAATCCGCTCTTGAACAGCGTGGTGTTACCATGACCATAATCCCTATAATCCATGGATGTACAAACCGCGGCCCGCCGGTCGAATACTGGTGGGCCGCCGACAGCAAAAATAATACTCTCGTACATTCGAAGAATATTTAATTCTATTCCAGAATAAAACCAAAAAAAAATATGTTCGAAAAGTAATTTGAATCTCGCGCGCGCTATTTGAATCTAGCGCCCAAAAATGCTAAGTCAAGTAACATCGCTTGCCGCCTTTATATAAAGTTCAAAATAGTAGAGAAATCAAGAATTTTCTAGCGCGGTGTAAGCAAGCGAGATAGCAATAGTCTCGAATTCCCGATTGCTCGCGTAGGTACGAGTAGATACACGAAGCTTCCAGAGTCGTATGCGCGGTATAAAAGCCACGCTAAACGCAGCGACCGACAGTTCGGTTTTAATTTGAGTGAAATGTCAACAGAAAGAAATAAGCGCGAAAATACAAAGCGAAGTAATAAGTGATTGAGAATTAGTGCAGTTCAATAGCGTTTTGGGGAGGCAATAGTTCTAGTGTAGATTTTAACTCGACTAGCCGGTGTCATATATTTTGATCCACATTCAACGTAGATTTCCTGTTAACCCGTCAAGTGCCGTTTATAATTGTGTTGTGAAATCGTAAGTAAAACTGTTATTAATAAGTGTTTCCCTACCTGTTTAATCAATTTTAATCAAATTTAGCTTTAATGTTGGCCAAATATTATAATAAAACAAAGAAATTACTATTTTTATCCGAATTTCTCTAACTGTAATAATTACGTCATTATTTCAGATATAAAATCTGTATAAAAATCTTAAAATTTCTGAGGAATTTAATCAATTATTTTTGATAATTTAAAAAAGAATGGGTAATTTAAGTAGGTACTGTAATTGTTTTTAGGTGCTGTGTTAATCCTAGCCAGGATTAGAACGCAACATGGAGAAGCCAGGACCTAGTAAAAAACGTAAGGTTAAAGATGAAAATCGGCAGTTTCAAGAAATTTGGACTGAGAAATACTTTTTTGTATGGTCGCATAACAAAGTCGTTTGTTTAATTTGCAAGAATTCTGTTGCGATTGCAAAGAAATATAATGTAAAAAGGCACTATGAAACGCAGCATCCTTCTTTTACCAAGGCGAATTAAGAAAGCAAAAAATGTTGTCTTTAAAACGGGAGCTTATTGGTCAGCAAGTTATGTTTACAAAACCCATTCAAGATTCAGAAACAGCTACAGAAGTTAGTTATGAAATTTCTCGAATGATAGCAAAGCGAAGTCGCCCCTTCAATGATGGCGATTTTGTAAAAGAATGCATAGAAATTGCCGCTAAAAAAATGTGTCCAGAAGCAGCAAAAAATTTTGAGAAAATTCAACTGAATCATATGACTATCCAAAGACGAATTATGTCTTTGTCAGATAATATTGCGGAACAATTAATTGAAAAAACTAAGATCATTGAATTTTTTTTTATTAGCACTCGACGAATCCACTGATATTAGTTCCACAGCTCAACTTCTCATATTCATACGAGGTGTTACTCAAGATTTTGAAGTCTTAGAAGAGTTATTCGGAATGTGTTCATTGAAAGGTCAAACCAAAGGAGTTGATATACTCAATGTACTTTTGGATGAGTGTTCAAAAACTGATTTGGACTTATCAAAATTATCGGGAGTTGCGACTGACGGTGCTCCTTCGATGATTGGTGTCAATTCCGGGCTAGTTACTTTGCTGAAAAAGCATCTGCAAGGAAAAAACATAAACGCTGAAGATCTCATGCAGTTTCACTGCATTGTACACCAAGAAACCCTCTGTTCTAAAAAAATTGAATTTCAAAATGTCACGAAAGTGGTAGTTTCGACTGTAAATTTCATAAAATCACGAGGACTCAATCACAGACAATTCAAACAATTCCTTGATGACATCGAAAGCGAATACGGAGATTTACTGTATTATACAGAAGTAAGGTGGCTAAGCCGTGGATTGACACTGGAACGATTTCTAAACTTAATAGAAGAAATTGGAATATTTCTGCCGGAAAAGCAAAGGGATGTCCCGGAACTTAAAAATCCTGATTGGTTGTGTGATTTGGCTTTTTTAGTTGACATTACAAATCATTTGAATGTCTTGAACACACGGCTTCAAGGCAAAAATCAACTGATATCCCAGCTCTCGCTCATGTATCATCCTTTCAATGCAAGCTGACACTTTTCAGATCACAATTGAATTCTGGAAATTACAATCATTTTCCGAATTATAAGAGAATGGCTGAAAAATTCAACAAAACTGCGATTAATTTCAGTTATGTAGAAAAACTAGATATTTTGTTTCAATCTTTTCAAAACAGATTTTCGGAGTTTAAAAAAATGAAACCTCTGTTAGACATATTCAGCAATCCTTTCACGATTTCAGTTGAAAATGCGCCAGAATCAATGCAGTTAGAAATTATCGACATTCAAAACGATCAAGATTTACGCAACAAATTCAACGAAGGAGACTTGCTGAACTTTTACCGCTGCATTGATAAAAATATGTACGAAAAGTTGCGCATAAACGCTCTGAAATGTGCCAGCTTATTTGGTTCTACCTATATATGTGAACAAACTTTTTCAATACTAAATAATAATAAAACAAAAAATCGAAACCGCCTTGCAAATGAAAGTTTGGAAGCAGTTTTACGTGTTGCTACAAGTAAATTTGAGCCAAATATAAAAAAGATTGTAAGCACTATGCAGTGCCACACTTCAAATTAATAAATTCTTTTTGAATTTTAATAAATTATTATCAATTCTTTATTGTCTTTAATTACCTATACTTCTGGCGGCCGGCCCGCCATCAGTTCATGATTTGCCCGAGTAGCCCCTAGTCTTCATAAGTATGTGCAACCATGCTATAATCCCTCTCGCTATTTGAGGAGACCCGAAAGAATACATTTTCTTAATCACATCTAAATTTTTTTTGTTAAAACACTGAAGAGAATGCTATAGGCTTCAGTTCAAACGAATGATGGTGAAAATACATTTCAAATAAAAGATAAGGAGTTGAATGTAAATTTTATTTTTATTTCATTGTAATGTTACCGGTTGAAAATACAGACTCTTACATTACTATTACGCTTCCATGAAAGCTTGCATCATCTTTGTAGTTTATGTTACAGCTGCCACCTGCGGGTTTCCTACATCTGCGGTTTAATTTCCTAAACCCACAAATTGAACTCAGCAGATTCCGCGGTGAGGTAATATGATGAGGCTAAACATCAATTATGAGTTAATTTGCCGCCTTTTTGTATTGATTATGTTCTTTATAACACTGTAATAATCAAATAACAAGTCTTTATCATATAAATAAATTAATAAACTTTTACACACTCATACCCGTTCATGCTAGCATTCCTTGTGTTGCGGGTGCCATGAACAAACATAAATACGAGTATGACATTACAAGCACATATAACCCGAGAACAAACATTTATCTTTCATATATATGTCTGCCTTGGCCGGTAATCAAACCAAGGACCCCTCGCTCGGCAGGCGGGGTCACTACCAACTACCGTATAGGGTCGTTGTAATAATCTCAGTGCGGAATGAGATAGTATAATTTTGATTTGTGAAATTACAGAATAATTGATATATTCTCTTTTTAGTACCTACTCCGAAAAAAATCTCCATCGATTTTTTTTAATCAACAATTTGTCTTTTATGATTTGCTTTGTACAAATAAATATTTAAGATAACATTGCTTAGAATTTTTAAATAATTAGTAAAAACAAACAAAATATCAATTATTGATAGCACTATAACTTAATAAAGACTAATCAACCATGAACTCGTAATGTCAGTAAAGGGTTTAGGTTGTTTATATTAGAGTATCAGAAAAGCTAGATCATTGATTTCGTCGTGACCGTCACATTATCAATGAAGCCTTCGTTATAAGGGATGTCAAGGTACAGTGGAGATCAATAATTCGTTTACTGGTTTAGGTGACACAAGCATGAATTTTAATACATTTACAGTATCGCTATGGCAACACTAAGGGCGCCGCGCGCGCGGTAAAAAAATCTAATTTAAATTCAAAAAGAAGCGGGTATCATTTTTTAGTCTGTTTTGAACGCGAATACCGTGAGAGCGTGTTCCTACATTTTTCCAAGTTTTTAAGTTACTGTGTTTTCTGTTCGTTTTGGTGTATAAATATACTGTAGTTGTAAATACTAAATAGGGATGTTATGGATATGAAATTTCGGATCTGGATATGCATACAGATATATGGATAATATTGTACCGGTTTCGGTTACGGTTACGGACATGAGATTGTTTGGGATTATCCAATTGTTTCGGATAATTTCAGTTACAGATATTGGATGATTTTGGACTTGTAAACAAAATATAATATGATGTATTTTGACAAGGTAATATTTTGACTTTCTATCTAGGTTTTATTCGGTGTTATTATAATGGAAAAAAACCATTTAAATTAAAAAATAAAAACTGCCTCAAGATGCACAAGGTTCAGACAGTGAGAATCTGTCATAACGTGTTTCATTTAGACTCCGCCCCTATCCGAAATTATCCGAAACTTTTTTATGGGATTCGGTTACGGTATCGGATATATTTTTATTTCGGATATCCGATAGTTTCGGTTACGATTACGGAGCTCCATAACATCTCTGATACTAAAAAGTGTCTTTAACCATCTGTAATGGTATTTAATTTACCTCAGAACTTTACCACTTATAATGGCTTAAATTACAATTTCTGTATGAAAGTAGGGTAGGATTATGTAGGTATTAAGGTAAGAAAGCACATTAATACTGACTTGCTTGAGGCGAGTGTTTCTTAGTGGACATGATGTGCCTCAGCTCCTGTCAGCTGTCGCAGCGCACGCACGAGATCATTGGGCCAGCGCGCCACGCGGACGGCGCGCGCCTCTGCTCTCGTTGACCTACTACTCGGTCACTCTGAAAATATAATAAAATCTATATATAGATCTCAGTACGTTATGGCTTATATAAAATGACTTGAAGGAGTGATATTATTGTCACATCCTTTTTTTTTTTGAGATGGTTAATAGATGTGCATGGATCTGATAGATGACGCTGCAATCAAGTTGTTAATTCTATATTTAAAAACTAACGTAAAATAAACGCTCAGTCACTCACAAATCACAAAGCCCTGTCACCGAGCAGGCTGGCTTCTGTCGCTTCTTACGACACCCTGTTCTGCCAGCATGGGATTGGGGGAAGTATTCTAGGCTGCCCCAATACGGCCAAAAAAATAATAATTATAAAAGCTTGCACACTCAAACTCCCAAACTATGATTACCTGTGTTACGACGACGTAAACATACACGTATGTCGCATCACAAACATCCACGATCTGAGAACAAACCTTTATCAGAAAAAATAAACCTTCAAACAAGTCGTAATAAAAGTGTGACTGATGTTGCACAGTGGAACTTGCACATGTATATACATTTATTACATTTTTCAATATTTATAAATAGGTCACGAAATGCGAAAGTTGTGTATTCAACGTAACATCGACTGCATTGTTCGGTTTATAGATATATTCGTATTTGTAAAAGCACCGCAATATTATTTGCCTTGTGGCAACATTGAAAGGATTGAAAATTGCGTATTAGACTCGCGTTGGTGAAAAAAAATGTTCTGAGTAGTCCTGCATATTTCAGATTGCCTATAGTTCACCATCATGGTCTCAAAAGTGTGTTAAATCTATTTAGCACTGGCCAACATGATAGACTAGAGGGCTAAAGTATTGTTCATGTTAAAGGAGATCTGACTTCAACAATGATGATATTAAAACAATTGTATCCCTCATCAACATCTACGAACGGCGAATACCCATCCTTTCTTCGTTGACATCCCGCCGGCACGTACAACGCTATTTGCTTCGACATTTATAATGCGTACCACGAAGGGTTAGAATGGTCTACCTTGTTCAGCTTTTCCGTACCATTACTGTGCGAACGATTCAAACGCAAGAGTGCTTAGGCTTCTTCTAAACTAATTTTTTACCGTCTAAAATCTATCTAATATTTAGCATCTCGCCACTTACTATTAAGTGGGATTTTGGTTAAGCATTGGCTTATAATGAGTAAAAAAAATCCAGGGTTGACGACTTAACGTGCAATCTTCGCGTGGTGTCATGAGTAATATAACCTGACTTAGGAAGCCGCCTTCGTACGCTAATAATCTTAGAGATCTCAATGAGCAACTTTTACCACGTTCGAATACAATAACTATGAACACGCTTAGTGGCCTAGAGTTTGTTGTTTATTTTGAGTAATACGCATTAGCGTGTTTATGTTAAGAATTCCTTCTTTATATTTACATGATTTCGGTCGAACAAGGCATTATCATATAGGGCAAGGCCGAAAACCGGTCAGACCGCCAAATCTTGTCCATTGCGAAGGACTGTATATTTGTACCGGAACACTCGGTAGCGAATAAATAAAAATATTTCTACAACTCAATATAATTTAATCGTAGAAAGCATAACGTACATTTACAGAGGCGAAGTAGATTCGCGTAAGATTGCATTACAATAAATGTCAGGTACGCAAACATGACACTTCAGGGTCTAATAATGTTGTTACCTATGTAACATATGACCGCGGAAATAAATGTTTTTCTTTTTTTTCTTTAAAAACTCGGAAAAACTAAAATTTCCGTTTCACTACAATAGTGCTTGATTGAATAAAATCGCTTACGATTACCACAAATCGTCAACTATGAGAATCGTAAACGCGTCAACTTATTATATGTTAAAAATAAAAGAAGCATTAAGTATTTCCTACTTTTTGTACAGAACTAGGTCAATGAATAGACGAGATGTCGTTGGCTCCGGCGAATTGGCACTGTCGGAACTTTTGACGTATAACTATTCGATTTTTGTTCTAGAAACTGCAAATGCTAAATAATCATTGTTACAACTTATAATTGTCCCTGTCCTGGGCTTGGCTTTAGCTCGTGTTGAGACCATAATCTGCCAAATGGACAAGTGTGAATTAGCAGACTTCGTACATCTGATAACATATTGTGAAGAACTCTCAGATA
Source organism: Megathymus violae (assembly GCA_003671415.1). NCBI lineage: Eukaryota > Metazoa > Arthropoda > Insecta > Lepidoptera > Hesperiidae > Megathymus > Megathymus violae. The sequence goes on along the minus strand of PDGT01000107.1, from coordinate 461,488 downwards.
TGAAAATTCCTCACGACGTGTTCTGCGTCGAAGCAAGCTATAATTACTTGGTAAGACACATAAATTGAAAAAAAAAACAGATTTACGTGCAGGATACGAACTTGGCCTCCCGTGTTGGACACTGACGTTGAACACACTAAACTACAATTGCTAAATAATCATTGCAGAATAATTAACAAATAAATCTATAATATATTATACAATAATCTATCTCTATCTATAATACTGTTGAGCTCCTTTGTATGTGTCAAGATAACTCAAACACGGCTCGAGCGATCTTAATGAAAATTGGTATGTAGTGAAAACACGTGATTGCGCATATGATAGGCTATATTATATCTATCTATCTATCTATATAAACCTGTAATGTCTCTCTGTCCGTACATACCATTTTTTAACAAATTTCATGATAAATATTCGTTTTATGACACACTGATATCAATTAGACCATTTTGAAAATTTTTGTCCGTCTGTCTGTATGTTCCATTATAACTCAAGAAAGGCTTGACCGATCTTCGTGAAAATTGGTATTTAGTGAGAACACGTGACTGTGCAGATAGTAGGCTATTCAAAATGTCAGTTAACCCAGTGATGTCCAATCAAGGTATAAATATTAAATTTTTAATAATCATGCATATATAATTAACAGTCCAACTCGATCGAAGTCGGACGGGGCCGCTAGTTTGTTAAAAAAATTATCAAATGTTCTGTACATCACATGAAAAATATAACTATATAATTCATCTATCCGAATGTTTTTGTTTAATTTATTTGTTATTGTGTGTCAGACGTTAGGACATTAAATGAAACCATGGATAGAGTACCGTGACCCTTACCTGTATGCCAAAAATCAATTAAATCCACCGAATAGTTTAGCTACAGGAAACGATCTTCATTTTCTTAAATTTGAGCACACTGTAAATAAACTAACAGCTGACTAGGCTAGGGCAGTGGCATTACAAGGACGGTCAAAAATAAAAAATTATATCTAGAGTAACAAATAGTAATGAAAAATAATTTTAAAAATCTAGTAATTACATACTTTTTTATGTTTTACGCGCTTTCGCCTTTTAAAAATAATAATATTAAAAAGAATAATAGTAAAGTCCTCGAAAATGTATTGGTGTCAAATTAGTGGTATAAACAACTGGCGTGGGGATACTACTGACCCGTGTGAAACATTAGGCGTGGGTGTCGATGGGTTCGACTGGTATCACGAATCACGTTCATGTCGCATAATTGCTGAGGTAAGTATTATAATATTTACTTAAAACACGAAAATCTATCTTTTTTTTTAATAAAATTAAATCGATCGTTAGTCGTCAATATTACATACACGTCCTTTTTTTGTGAAATCTGGTAACACTACAAATGCACGTGCCGAAAGTTCGCTTTACCCTTTTATAATATCCGTCAGTGATGCCGCTTTTTAGACTTCGAAAGTGAGAAGTTTTGAACGTGACACCATCTTAATAAGTGTATTCGCAATTGTAGTCGATTAATGTTTGTTACGTATGTTTGTTTAGTTGAATTTGGATGTCTATGATGATGCGATAAGGAGGTGCAACGCAAACGCATTCATGGACAATGTTAGGTAAGACGGTACTGTGGAATATGTATTACAATGGGATGCAGAAACCAATTTACAGCGGAGAGCATGCATGCTCGTTTGTTACTTTTTTTATAACTAAGGTAAACAGATAGAGCTTGTTAGTTCACCCAAGGAGGTACCACCTCCGTCCTTTTATCGCGCCGTAAAGCAAGTCTTGTATCAAGTTCTTGTGTTTTAGTTGAGGAGGGTAGAGATGCAGGGGAGAAGATACTTTATGTGAAGCGACCATCTTAGTCCTCATGAGTAGCAACACATCCACGTATGACTTCTTTGCAATTTAAGGTTTGACGTGGCTGTCAATGGGTTGCAATGACAACTAAACGTCAGGGAGCCTGCATGCTCGATTGCTACTCATAAACTATAAAAAAGTTAAATACAAGGAGTATATTTTAGTCAGGAGTAAAAACGCATGTATGAGATGTACTCATTTGTGTTTACCGCCGCAGGTAAAAATTGTGCGATAACCTGAGCATATTAGCACTTATGAGTCATAATACAAAAAATATTAAGTCGCCTATGCTAATGACCTAAAAATCATTTTTTTTTTAAGAACTTTATAAGTACTCACTTGATAGTTTTGTTGCGGAACCCAACGATGCCGACTACCATTTGACCACTTTTTTACGCAACTAATTGTCACGTCAGGATCGTATTAGTCAGCCGCAACCTTGTCATTCGATGTGAAACAACAATTCCTTCGATTTTGCACATTTCCCCAATTTCGAGTGTTTGAGTTTGAGTGAGTGTTTGATTTGGTGAGTGCGAATTAGTTATGGTAGTGTAGTGTTTAGTCGCTGGCCTGCCAGATCACCGGATTTGACGCCGTTGGAATTTTCCTTGTTAAAAAAAAAAAAAAAAATTAAAAATTAAGTGTACGCTCAAGAAGTGCACACGTTTCGCGAACTTAAAATAAAAATAACACAAGCGTTTAAAAAGCCAAGCCTGTATAATGAAAATTTAAAAAACCTAAAAGAGAATTCTGACATAAATTTTCTTACACAATGGAAAATACTATATGATTATAGTATTAGATCGCTTGCGAGTCGAGTTCATTTAATAAATGCACCTCTGCACTGTAATTCCCCATCGCATGAACACGATATCAAAGTAAATTGACAACGGCATATCGACACGTCGAATAAAGGCACATGTGATTATGCACTCTAATTATTTTCAAATTTTTATTCTAGGATAGCTTTTTTGTTATACTAGTGAAATAAACTTTAAAAAATTGTAGTTTTAAAATAACTTTACAAATACAGGTAAGAGTACTATCCAATGACCAAAGTATAAATACAGAAGCCACGAATGCTGGGACATATAGTCACATCTATGTTAGGCAGTATGCTAGTTGCCCGCACGTCCGCGTAAAACAGCTATTTCTTTGCACTATCATAATAATATTGACATGTTCAAAGTAAAATTTGATTAAATTTCATATTCTTTACTTTTGGTACATTAGAATAAACAGTATTTAGGAAAAATTGAAGTGCATATCCACAGTAGAATATTTTTTTTTCTTAAGAAGATACTTACACGTAACACTGTACAACACAAATTTATAGTTATACGGCATCTAAAATGCTTTTTGTAGACTGAGTAATTAAAAAGTTGGAGATTACTTATAAAGTAATTTGTAATATATTTTGCAGACGTTGTAGTGTTAGTAGGAAAATATCAAGAAATTTGGTAGATAGAATGTATTCAAGTATTCTTGATGGTTACAATGTTACAAGAGATAATAGCTTAAGATAGGAAAAAAAGTCACTTGGGTACTTAAGAAGAGCGTGCGTGAGGCCGCACGAGACGATCGGAGACCTCGGCGACTGAAGCGTGCGTCAAGACGCACAAAACGTGCAGAGTCTCCAGTTTTCGGCACACGTAGACCTCGTTGATTGCAGCGTGAGTGCACAAAACTTCAGTACCACTGGTGTTCAACACATGAAGATCTCCTTAACCAGAGCGTACGTTAGAACGCACGAGACATAAAGAACCCGGAGTCGAGAGTACCAGAAGATTTCCGGCTATGAGCGCGAGACTGTTCAGTGTCGTAGTTGAACTGATGTGACTCCACTCGCGAGACTATTCCGAGCGAGACTTTCCGAGTCCTGATTGAAGTGCCATGACTCCACCCGCGAGACTCTTCCGCACGAGACTTTCCACGTGAGACTAACAGTGTCGAGATTTAAGTGTTGTGACCCACACGCGAGAGACTATTCCGAGTGAGACTTTCAGTGTCCTAATTGAAGTGCTATGAATCCCCCGCGAGACTGTTCAATCTCGTCAAAGCTCGCCTTTTATATGTCAAATTTTCAGGAATGATTATCTTCTTTGTGTTCTATTTTACGAATTTAAAATTTTTAATCAGCCTAACAAATTACATTACAAAAAAGGAGAAAATTGTACAAATAAAAAATAAAAGTTATCATGATAACAATAATTTAGGACATTTGCCAAATATTTGACAACAATAAGAAAACATTAAACATAATAAAATAATTAAAGAAGTTACAGAATGAATCGATAAAAGACACAGGAAATTATAAAGGAAGTTAACCAAAGCAGTATTATAAAAGTTACAAACTATGTGAGTACCAAAATCTTACATATAAAAACATGTAAGTATCTAAATACTACAATGTAACTTAATTCTTATCTTGTGTAAATATCCTGCACGCAACATTTATTGAAAGTTTCCCAGGGTTGTACGCTCGAACTACGCGGGTTCTGCTCGGCTGAATTTTATTGCTACGTGTCTCTCCCTAAACCCGTTAACGATTATGTTGTGCTAACAAATAACGTAACGACACAACCCCATACGGACTGAAGAAAAATATTCAAATGCCAAGCATAGTTATTAACTTCTTTTACTGAAATTTTAAACGTTTACACACTCACACCCCGCACTAGGATAGATACCCTGTGTTGCCGGTGGCATGGACTTACACAAATACGACATTATGATATACCCATGACCCGAAAACAAACATTTATCTGTGACATAAACGTCTGCCTCGGCCGGGAATCGAACCCGGAACCCCTCGCTTGGGACCAGGGTCACTATCAATGGGGTCATCAATTATCTGAAGACGATTTTAAAGAACAGAAATTTGATTACATCCTATAAGTTAATTTATTGAAATCTTTGAATAAACCTTTCATATAAAAGTCTAGCCAACAGAACCCCTAAATTGAGTCAATAAAACAAAATCACCCAAACATTCCCACTTCTCAATAATCGACGGTTCAGTACAAGTGATTTTTATACAGAAAATAAATGTGATTTTATAAAACAATTATTTTGAAAACCAAAAAAATTATAATTTTTCTGTAAGTTAATCTATTTGTCGACTGCAAATCAAAACAATTGTCACATTACATTGTACCGCCGCTGGACTCAAATCTCCTGTCACCGCGCTGGTCAAATGCAGACTTGCAGACTTGAAAGACTGTTGAAGGTGTTGATGAAAAACTCACAAGGTTTCCTACGGATGGTTTTCTTTATCAAAGCAAGTGATATTTTTTTATATTGCCCAAGTTTCATAAAAAAATTGTTTTGAAGAGGTTAAAAAAAGACTTTTAAAACATTAGACTGACAAATCACTACCACCGACAAAAATGTCTATTGAGTAACTAACTTTACAGTTCGTGCCAAAAGTTGTACGTACCTCGAGTGTATGGCACTCCTCAAGTAACAATCTTCAAACCGAAAAACAAGGTCGAAGCAACATGCTTAACAGCGGAATTATTAGACCTGATCACCCGCCGCAAATACACCGATAACATTCAACTGTTCTTCTATCCCCGAAGACCGTTTCATTAAAACGGTCAACAGTTCATTTATCCCCAAAGACCGTTTAATTAAAACGGAGCGAACGGTCCAAGGTCGAACATTGTATATCGTTGTGACACTTATTCTGCCTATAACAGCACTGTAATCTATTTATTGTTGTCATTGACTGTGTTAATATACTGTATACTATAAAAATCCTTCGTGTCACACATTTAATAACGTTGAATAAACAAGTATCTTGGTTGAAGACTGGTTTGTTTTACTTCTTTTTCTCGTTTAGTTTTTTTTTTTTTCATTTATTTATTGTTATTGGTATTGTTATTATTATTTTTGTCTTTTCCCGTCTTACCTAATATACATGGATTATTTAATTCGTATTATCTATTTCACCGTCTTTCGCGGAGGCCGCTATAGCTTTAAGTTTCGTGTTGTGCTCCAGTGTCTTCGAGTCCCTGCTTCGGATTGCCATGAACGTGTTGTAGTCGTTGTTTACTGTTGTTTAAATATACATCATAATACTCCACACATGTTGTGAAATATTTTACCTATTCTACGATACTCTACACTATCAAAATTATGATGATAATCTGCTCAAATGTAATTCAAATGGCACAATTCGACCCCCGTTGGTTTACATTCTAAAAAGTTTTAAGCTTTAATTAAATTTTATTTGATTAAATCGCGTTGATTATAAGTTGTAAGCTCGATTTGGTTTTCGATACAATTCTGCTTTTTATGATTATTAGATTTTCAAATCAAGGTCTTTTTTATTTAAAAGCCTTTACCGATAGTACAACATAACAGAAAAAAGAAAAAAATAAATAGAATACATTTTTCGTCCGGAAGCACAACACAATGGGTAGTCTTATTGGTTACAAGCGAAATCTTTCAGACAACCCAATAGAAGAACACGTGTCTGAAATAAATGGGGTAGGGTGTACAACATATACGTGTATATACATGGTTAAGAATAAATATTAGTAAAAAAAAACACAATACGATGGATAATTGGATGGTACAGTCAAAAACAAATTAATGGGAAGTTACAGACCAAGGAAAATCCTTTTAGGCAATTTCTTGAAAGAACAAAGTTTCGGCTCTACATCTGAGAGTATACTTTGGAGAGTAGGACAATTTCAACGATGAATAGCTGTCAAAGTAAAAGTATTAGAAAAGAAGTAAAATGTGTCCGAGTTTGAAGGAAAAGTTTTTCGGAAATGTGAAGACAGTAGAAAACTATAATATGTTTAAATTACACACGAATAGAAATGTAAATAATTATTTACATTACGTGATAAATTATATAGAATTGATTTCAGAAATAATTCTTAATTTTGGTCGTTTGTTGAGCTAACTGTAAGCAGAGGTTTCTTATTAATATACCATAAAACTAAAATTTATTGTTTACAGAAACTATTTCATAATAGATCAATCATAGTGTTTGTGATTGACACCAGCAGCTAACCAACAGGTCTTCACCCTACACTGTGTTTTAGGAATACAGATAATATAAGTGCTTTGCATTACAACAACAAAAAAATATAATGTGTCAGGTAAAGCACAGTGTTGGAGCAAGACCTTCCATGATTAACACGCCGATGTTAAAATAAGATAAAGTTACAAGAACCAGAGACAATTCGATAAGTTTTTAATACCATAGACAAGTTAGACAAAGAATCATAGACTGCTTCGTCATCCAACACTGCGTCAAATCATCTAGGGACAAAAGGATTAGGGTTATATTATGTTTATTTAATACTTTAAATATTTATTAAGAGTACTCAATAATGTACTATAAACTTGATTACCTTATCATTTCTGTTATAGACACATGCCTTTAAATAATACATTTCAATGCATGATATGAATAAGATCTTTGAAGACGTACAGTATGGTAATTATGTTATCTGACAAACCAAACTCACTCTGATTCAACGGTGAGGTCGGTACAAAGGTCAGTATTGTGAATGGTAGTAAAAATCCTGCTCTGTGTTTTAATTACCATAATAATTGGTATTAATTATATTTAAACTGCTTATTATACCTAAATTAACCTTGACAAACTCACCACGGAAACAGCTATAACTAAGTTTTTTTAGATCATGGAATTATTTATTTCTTCATTAATAACCAGGATTCATAAGCAGAAATTTGCCGCCTTATTTTCCTTTTATTATCTTTCTTATTTTCTTTCTTATTTCTTCACCTACAACGCATTAGTGATGCCTTCAGTGTTACTAATGTCCATGGGCTACAGTGACCACTTACCATAGGTGGCTCGTGTGCTCGTTTGTTGAGTATTGATTTACATTAAAATATACCCAATTTATTTTAAATTTATTTTTATATCTGTTATGTAATTCGTGTTGGTAGATTG
>PDGT01000107.1:420161-453503 GCA_003671415.1 Megathymus violae | reverse complement strand
ATTGTAACAATTACCAGTGTTAACGCTGGGTCGGCTGTGACTTTAATTTGTGAGATTAGAATTCACAATTGAACCAAATGTGCTTATAACGAGGCATTAAGGCAGAGGATACCACAGCCGCGCCACGCTCAGTGTCGATAGTTATAAAAGAAGTTTGGCTTTCCCATCATTAAAGAAATATAAATTGGGATGGGACTTTCGAATAATGCAGATTAAAATGGCATATAAAGACAATGGTTATTTTTTTACTTCATCATTACAAGCTATGATTGGCCAACTGTTGAGGCTCGGAGCTTGCCCAATGAATTAATTGTGGCCAGAGCATACCACAATCGCCATGTCTGGATTGACAAATTTCACCATCTTTGAGCACCTTGACAACTCTCAGATTAACAGGTCACTTCACCGATCGATTCATTGACCATTCAATTCACCTCTCAGTCATACTTTGTCTTTTGGTTTAAATGCTCGAGGTCCAGTCGGCGAGCGGGTTCGCCGAATTCAATTTACCAGAAATACGTCAGTTCATTTATATTCTAGGCGGTAATAACCACATAACTTCAGGTGATCCCTCTATTAATTTGCCCACTATTGAAATGAAAAACATGTGCTACTAAATGGCGAGCATGAAACGTAATGTACGTCAGGTAAAACTGAAGACAGAACTGTCCATTTATAACAGGCCTCATATTTCATAAGACCTCATATCTACGCACAACCGTGCGGTGATTTCAACTGTACCTAAGTACCGAGTTTGAGCAGCACAAAAGGCTTCAGGGACCTTAAACATTAGCATGTTGCTAACGCGATCCCATAAGTTTTTCCCCTACCAAAAATCATTTAACGCACCTATAGACTTAAATAAGTTTGAACCTTACAAATGTGGAATTCGACTGTTTTTCTTTTTTCAAAATTAACGGGGTCAAGTAGCGCGTAGTAGTTTTTATTAAAAAACAATTAATGTTTAACAAAAAATAAAAATTCAAAGCCCTCACTTTTAAAACAGATAAGGCTTCCCTGTCGACCCCATTCCACTTGTCGTCTCGCAGATTTTGTAGATAAGTTCGCGACGCTATGATGCGAGCTTTACGTAAAGCCTATTGTTAATGATAATAATAATAATAATTTTACAAAAACGTAAAGGAAAAATCATGTTTAGACATTTAGAAAACACTGACTATAAGGAAACTGTTATAAATATTACAATCCGTTAAATCAAGCTATCTTGTTACCTATTAATAATATTAATTTATATATTATGTCATCAATATTGTACAATTTAATTAAACTTTTAAATATATAAATGTATTTTTAAACATAGTTATAATGCAATTGACAATTATTATGTTTAACAATATTTAAAATGAATTTAAATGTTTAAATATGGTTTTTATTTAATGTTATTTACATAAGTTTCTCGACCCTTAGGTTAAAATTGTTTGCAAAAATTCTTCTAAAGTAGTGTGAACATTATCATAAAACTTTAGGTTTACTGATATTTTATATAGTCTATCATCTGCGCAAAGACGTGTTCTCACTATATACTAATAGCCATAAAGATCGATCAAGCCGTTCCTGAATTATAAATCATACAAATAAACAGAGAGACAGACAGACAAAAATTTTCAAAATGGTCAAATGGATGTCAGTGAGTAATAAAATATTTATCATGAAATTTTACAAATAAATGGATTGTACAGACAGAGAGGCACTACAGATTTATATATGTATATATATTTATATATATATATGTATATATATATTTATTACAATTAAAAATTATTTACGTCATATTAAACAGACGTTGGACGTTTTTATTATTCGATTTTTTAGGTGTTTATTGATTACAATACCAAATAATACGTAGAAAGAAAGTCAAATAAACTCTTATAAATACATTATATTTTTTACAACTCCTAAATCATCTCATATCCGTAACCAATATTATCCGACACAATCGGATAATCGGAAATAATTTCATATTCATAACCGTAAAAGAAATCAGTAAAATATTATTCGAATATCCGTATCCATATCCAGATCCGAAATTTCATATCCGTAACATCCCTAGAACATACGAATACCTTCTAAAAACATTAAACCAATGAATCTTCTTTCATTTTATTTTATCACAGTAGCCCGCCCTCTTTTCAATTCAATTAATAATCGCATCCGATGTTATCGTTGCTCGTTTTTATCAAGCGTTTTATACATTTTTCATGACGTTATACAGTAAAACCTTTCTCGGGAATCAGTCTATCTATTGGTAAAAATCGTATGAAAATACGTGCCGTCGGTTTCGAGATTAACGCATTCAAAAGAATTTTATTCTGTCTATCCGAGTAACGTATCTTTCAAATAATAAAAGAAATTTTTCAAATAGGTGCAGTGGAGCCACAGATTACCCTACGCTTGCACACAAACTCATATAATTCGCACTCCCTCTTTATAATCTTAGTATAAATTAAGCAAGGGCTGAAAAGGATTTAAAATTAGAGTTTCTAAAGAATTTTAATTCTTTTTTAAAATTTTTAGTACATGAAAATTATCGAATGTTTCCTAAAATTATACGTACGATGAGAAAGTGCAAATCACACTTTAAAGCTCCAAAGTACTAGAGCGTTCTAGGCCACAGAGTAGAGATTAAGTCCAGAGATTAAGTCAAGTGGAACTTGGCATAGTTTAACTTTGAGGAGCGCTAAACCTTCGATAGCACATTGTCTTTGACAAAACACTGACCTAGGTAGCTTTGCTAACGTATTAATTATTCCTGCACCATAATAATACAACCAAAATGTTTGAATTTTTATTTTTATTACTTGTAGCACCTCGCTTCAATTCAGGAATAATTCTTAGAAAAGAAGACGAAACCACTATAATAGGTGGTCACCGTCCCCCGAAGACATCCACACCCTAGAAACGAAAACAGATCAACCAGAAAATACATTTTCAACTAGTTTTTGACACTGCGACCGTAGCGTTGAAATCATTTCACAGTCGATTCCAACAGTGTGATAACTAACCAGGTAGGTAAACAATACTGGCGTTTCACACGAGTAGCGTCAATATGACAGTAGGTGGTGCAGAGCTTGGTAACCTCGACATCCGATCTCCAACGGGAGGGGATCTAGACTCATAGTCATCTGTGGTTCTTAATAATGCACTACGAGCGGAGAGTTTGATTTGGAGGCCAGAATAGATGGAGTCTTTGATACCGAAAAATATTTTTCTTAATATACTAGCAAATCGCCCTCGCTTTGCTTCAGAAAAATTACCTTACGCTTAGAAATATCATCATTGCATTGTTTTAGGGCAGGGCATTTCTCCGTCTGTGAATTAGAAATACATATATTCGTTTATAACTTATTGACTTAGGAACGGATTGAAATGAAACAAACTTTAAATATTAGATAACTCTTACTGCAATATATCAATGAAAACTGTAACGAAATTGGTTTGGCCGTTTCTGAGATTAGCGCGAACAAACGCACACACAAACAGACATAATTCTAGCAACTATTGTTTTAGGTTCTATTGCCTTAATAAAAGTCCCTTATTGTAGTTTTTCTCATATATCCTTATTGTACAGAAAGCGATAAGTTAGAATTTTATTATATTTGTACGTCAATGTTCCTACATTGACGTGAATACCGTTGTTAAACGGAACGCAGAACCTAATTTAAGTGATGGCAGCACTGTCGCTGTCACTCAACACATGGCAACTCGTTCATAGAGGTATTATAGATAGAACAAGGAAGCAGCCTTCCAACTGTCTTTCGGTTAAAAAGAGAGAGAGAAGATTGAGGTACCTTCTCTAGCTCTCCCTTCTCGCACATGTGCAATTAAAGAGAAAAGTGAGCATAATAGAACGATTCGACGATTTGTTGTTGTAATTGAATTTCTGCGGTTGATAATGTGTTTATGAAATGACAAAAACGTGTGTAATTTGTAAATTGTTTTGATTTTATTATTTGAAAAACAAGCTGTTCTTTAATACGCATGCGTTACTAGAGAGAGACAGGGTACCGCAATCTTATTTCTCTTTCTAACCGTTGGACGTTTCCGCTTACAGGTAGCCGTATGTCTCCTCTACTCTATGTATAATACCCCTATGAACTCGTTCCACAACAGAGTCTAGCTAAGGCGTCCGGTAGGAGTATTACTGGTTTGTACTCAGTTTCAGCCGTTCTGCAGACTAGTGCCTCTCTGCCAGTTCTGCTAGTCACTGTTACGAGTTTTGCTTGTAATTATTGTTAATAATGGATTCTTGTGGAAACGTGACTCTGCTTGAATTACAAATTATCCACCCGCGATGATGGCTAACCTCGCGCCAGCGATGCTAAATAAAAAAGTTGGTTGTCTGTAAAGTTGGTTTACGGACGATAATCTTACGTGATAACGTCATAAGAAAACATTGATGAAAAATTGCATACTTTTATGAATTGAATTGAATTATTATCACTGAATTATCATTATTTTGTATAATACAATTTTTGTATAATACAAAAGAGTTAATTGAAAATTACAATTTTTTCGATAAATCAACATTTAATTCTAATATTTTTTTACTTCAATTATACAGATTAAGTACAAGTAATATTGTGCTATTAACTATTTATTTACAACTCGTATACATGTGTGATATTTAAGACGCAACAGCCGATGGAGTGGAAGAGAGATAGATGCGTCACAAGCCGAACGCTTAGGCCGATCGTGCCTCTCTATCGCTTGTTCCGCGCTCTCGCTTGCACGCTCGGCTCAGGCGGAACGTGACAATGAGTCAGGCTTCTCCGTATGTGCAGCCGGCGTTCATCGATTTATCGTGTCAAAATGAATTGTCACATGTATGAAAGATCGTTACATGAAAACAGCTCAACCAATTTGGTTCTTTTTTTGTTGTGTTTATGATTTTAAATTTGTACGAAATAAAAATTTTGATAATTCAATTTTAATGACATTTTTGTATGATAATCAAAAAAACGTGACGTTGATTGACAGTTCGTTCAAATCAAAGATTTGGTTGTATAAATTATAAAGTTAATATACACTAGCGAATAGAGGAACACAGTGTGCCAGTGAAAATTCAAGTTTTACAGAAAAACCTACTTGCGAGAAAGAGACGCAGCAAATTGACCGTAGGACTGTTTTCAAACTATTTACTCTTCATTAGTCTCCTGTCAAAAAATAGCATTTTGTTATTTTATTAATTTCTTTTAAATTTTACTGTATTTTATCGAGCAATACACAGGAAAGTACCGATAGTACAATACTACTTTCACGGTGCTTATTTTCATACAAGTTGATTTTAAATTTATATAAATTAAGATTAATAACATGTAGTAAATATTTCATTTTATAAATAATAACTTATTTTTCATAATTATTTGTAAACACAATTAATATTTTTTTACAACGTTCCCTTTCCTTTTCTTGAAAGTAAATAGTGTCTTTGTAGCATGAAATAATTATGAAGAGAACGGACAATGTTTTAAAACTGTATCAAAACTTTCTTTATGAATGGCTTACTTGATACCTCATGAAAATGCATGGAATAATCTGCATACAATTAACGTTTTTAATATCTACACATTCGTGATATTAATAGTTTCTGACGAACGTTTACTAGCATAGTGACATTAGGAAGTTAAACTTTATTTAATTATCTCCTCCTGCTTCGTTTCAGAAGACTGGGTTAAAAGAAACAATTGTTGCGCATTTTTATAAAGTGTTTTATAAATAATTTATGTTTACTATATTTATCAAATGTTTATGGTAAATCAATATATTTTATAATGAAAATCGCAAGAAAATCCATCTAATGTCATCCAGACTGACTTTTTTTTATGCTATTTTGCTGATAGAAGTTTAATATATACGGAATATTTTTAATCACAGAAATAGTTTCTTCTTGTACACTCTAACCTTGCACTCCATACCCGCAATATGCTTAAAACAGGGCATAAAAATCATTTATAATTTTTGATACTACTATTACGCTAATGGATAACCCAGTTCCAATATCCGTTCCATTTATCTAATTTGAATGGCGTACATAGAACTTTTTATCCTTTTGAAATTAAAATTGCCAGATTATAGCGTTCGAACATTTAACGCAATTGGTAGGAAAGCGGCTTCGAAAGGCATTACTTTATACTGGTATTAATAAACCTCGATGACAAACGCGTTATACATATAAGTCATTAAGTTGATTACTCTGTAGGCGGTATGTAATTACTATCTATAACACTATAAAAATCTGTAGGCTCTGTCTGTACATTTCATTATATTGTCATATTATGTGATACATATTCGTTTTGACTCTCCGGCTTAAATACTATTTTCTAAATTTTTGTCTGTCTGTCTGTTTCAATTATTTAAACACTTATAACTTCTACAAACAAAACCAATATTATCAGATCGCTTTATTTTATACATGCATGCATTTAGCAAATTGTGTTTAATTTGTCTATAGATACTGATAATAAACTTGTAACGGACCAAATATTATAAATCTTAATGTAGATAGACTGTTATTAACATATTAACTAAACATATTTTTTGTAACTTTTGCCAGTAAACTTATAACACCAAACCACTGATAGGATTTTGAGAATTCTTCATATATTTGGAACTTATGTTATGGGTCATAATCTTGGTACTTTTGATTTCTGGAAATGAATCTATTCCCATGGAATTTCACAGTGAAGCGAGAGCAGGTAACTAATGTTTACTAATATTATAAAGAAAGTGCGAATTTTGTGAGTTTGTGTACATGCGGAGAGTAGGTCTTCTCCGGAACCACGGCACGTATTGAAAATTTCTTATACCATTTGAATGATACATTATTCGATGTCGAAATTGACATTAGACTATACAGTATAAAATGAATTAACCATCTCTCCATCTCAATTCGATAATCTCAAAAATTACGGCACGGTTTCTACCAATAGGTAAACTGATTCACAAGAACGCTTCAGGTGTATGAAAATCGGGAAAAAATTATTATAAACCGCGTAACGAAAATGCGCAAAGATAATTTCCGATGCGATCACTATTTTGTAAACGTAAAAATCAAGTTTCTCGAAGCGAAGTGAGGAATGAATAGCTCTAGCTAAATAACTCTCTCACCTTCAGATTTTATTAGTTTTTTTTATCTTCGACCTTTAGTAAACTTGAGTAGTAGGGTAATTTACCCGCCTATTTTGCAACTACCCTCCTTAAATCGATCGTAAAATGTTTCATACGTGTTTCGGTTGTAGTAAGTACTGAAATGAAATGAAATAATATTTTATTCGAAGTTGATTTTCACAAACCTTTACAAACGTCAAACTACGCCATCGCTTCGACAAATCCCTACGGTGAGTGGTCCCGGAAGAAGAAGCGGCAAGAAACTCCCGAGGAGTTTTTTTTCCTACCCACAGTTAGTGTCGGAGACCCACTAATAATGCGGGTCCCCCGCTTTCTTTCCGGTCGATGACGCTTGACACGGCGCCTTCGGTGTTACTAAAGTCATTGAAGAACGGTGACCGCTTACCATCAGGAGGCTTGTCTACTCGTTTGTCGACTTGTTACATAAAAAAGCGCGTCGGTGATACCTCGGGTGTTGGAAATGTGTAAAAAGATTTGACAACTTATCATCATCTGACTTGTGTGCACGTTAGCAGACTACAAACATAAAAAAGTCTTACCCGTTTCGAAGGTCGGGAGGCTGATATATAAATTTTCTTGCACGTACGCTTCTCGCCGTCAGTTATACAAATCATATATTAATAACGTAACGTTCAAGAGGACTATCCCGATTGTACAGTACTACGTTTGCAAACAGCGTGTTCACAAATTATGGTTATTCGCTCGTCATTTTACGCCCCATGCAGTAAACATTTTGTTACTCGCAGTTAGAGATGTCATTCGTTAGATGAATAGCTTGTTTTCAACCTTCATATATATATAACTTTGATCGGGTTGAACAATTATCCAATTATAAGTTGAAAAGTTAAGATTTAAATTGAATCTAAAACTTGAGTCACCGTTTGCGAATACCATCATGACTAGCCTTATGTCTATCCAGAATAATGTACATATCTTTGAAATGGTAAAAAAATGTTTTCAAACTCTCCGCAAACCTATACAGAAAAATAAAATTCGCACTCTCTCTTTTTAATATTAGTATAAACTAGTAAGCCACAGTTACATCGCTAAAGCAAAGCAGTATTTACTCAAGTCGGCAAACACGCTTAGGTATGAGCAACTGGTGGACTGTCAAAGGAAAATAGTTGCGTGCCCTCAATCTAACTATTGTAACTAGGTCTTGGAGTGTGCAATGTGATTTAGTACAGCAAGAAGTTAGTCGGTTCATAGTCAAACTATTCAATTTCGCTAGTAATTCATGAGCGGCGCCCTCAGTGCTACAAATGTCCATGATCAATATTTATTTATTATCTAATGATAATTATGACGCCAGTTCCGAATATATTGCTGCTGAGTCTTTAATCTACAATGGTCTAATGTTTCTGTACATACAAGGATTGTAAAGCCATAGCACGATTTGGCAATCGTACAGATCGACGAATTTAGCTGCGGGTGCGGTCAATAGCAATCGAACAAAAAAATACATTTGACAAGCAGAGGAGAGTATGTACTGACCTAATAAACTGAAATTCGTGGAGTGTATACTTGTATATACAATAAATAATTGTTCATGTTACCTATAAGTTGTACTCACAATATTGATTTTTTGTACCGACATTTCAGTCTGACCGTGCCCATCTTCCATTTAATTGTTATTATGACTAATAATTTGTCGCACAGCTCAGCTCGGACCTTTTCTTACAATGAGCGGGATCTAACTCATCGTCCACCGTGCTTACCGAGGGCGGATTGACAGACTACACACACCTTTGAGATCATTATAAATAACTTTCGAGTATATAGGTTTTCTCCTGATGTTTTCCAACACCTAAGCGAGATATATTGATTTTTTAATACGTACACATAATTTGAATAATTAAATGTGCACTAATATCTGTCCCAGACTCTCGTATGGTCGATATAAAATCTGTATAAAATCAAAAATCGATGAGATTTCATTACAGTTAAAATGTCTAATATGTACAAGACAAATTGAATACATAAAAGAAACTTGTAGCAGTTTGTAATTTAATTTATTCCCCAGCTGTTAATCTTAATAAGTGTTAACTCAATCATCCATAACCAGTCGGTCTTAAAAATTAACCAACTGCGAAACCCAAGGATATGTTTTCGGAAGAGAAAGGAATGATAAAGATATTCCAATTTATTTAGAACATAAATAGATTTCATTTTAATATAAAAAAACATAGTTGTTGGTTATTGGTTACCATTTCTTAAATGTATCGCTAATTAGTCCTAATGAGCAAGTAATTCATAAAAGGTTGCAAACCAGTAAGTAAAGCGTAGAAAAGTAAATAAATAAAAAGTAAGAATTATAAACAATACGTTTTTAATTACTTTTGTTACTACACAGGAATATGACACAATAATATAATACACAATATACTTGAATTATTTTACAAAGCATAATAAATAATCCTGCATGATGAGTACCTCTAGGGAGGATTGTAAGAGAAGTCAAATTATAGTTTAAATAGGTTTTATTGAATATGAAGGTTTTGGATTTTTTATTGAGAACCGTTAAGAAAATCCGAGTATGAAATTTAATAAAATCGTGCTTCATCTAGCTGGATTGACCTTCAAAAATATAGAGCATCAATCTGAAAAATATGTAATTTTCAGTATAGAACTATTTGAAAATCCAAGAGCTGTACATTCGCATGAAATTTAGTATTTAAAAATACATTGAGGAGATATAAAAAAATTAATAATAAGCATAGTCATTTATTTTAATCTCTGGCTAATTTAACAAAGACCACATTTACGCTTCGGTGGTTAATGCTCCCACAATCACCTCTTGTTTTCTTTTTTTGTTCTTTTGTAACACATAACACAATAACCTTTTTGATGATTATCATTCATTCATCATTACATTATGCCGAGACTTTAATATTGTTATTGTATTACGGCAAACATAATTATGAAACGTGCACAAATATAACAGTATTCTAATCGACTGTCATTCGCTGTTGTGAGGTACTTTATAATTTTTGTTACTCACTCCTTAAGCCCCAACTTTAAACGCCTTGGTGAATGTATGGTATTCCCTCTATGCATTAGCAAAAAACTAATAATATTATATTTTAAGATTTTCGCTTTCAAATAGAGACCTTATTGTGTATTATGTATCGATATGTGTGTGCCGACTGAACCCAAAGCCAAAGCACGCCCCCGCACATCACTTTACTCGTAGTTATTTTTGTTTTAAAGTTTCATAATTCGTTTTTAGGTTTCATCCGTTTCTTCAGAATAGTGATAGCGATGTCATTTTCAAAATAAAAATACTTTGAGATGACCCGTGTTTATGCTTGCTAACGATAATGCGAGGGGGAAATCGTTTTTGTTGTGAAATTTTCCCAAATCGAAGTACGTATACCTATGCTCCGTCTTGTTTCGTATGAACCAACGTTTGCATGAATGTCACCAGTTTATCTTACCAGCCGCATACCCTAGGCCAAGGATGAGAGCTCCTCCTTTCTTGACGGACGTCAACAAGAACTAATCCTGAAGTATTCCTCTATCCACCTAGAACAAGTACTCATAATGCGACGAGAAATTTCGAATTACAAAAGTGATATGTGTGGCATATTTTCCAATGAGATATTATTATACTATACTATATACTTTACTACTATATATTATAATCATTAAATATCGTTCTATTTCCAAAACTTTTTATTCATAACTCTAAAGGTTGTCAATAACTACCAAACAAGAAAAATCGATTGACGAAAAAATGGTGCAGACTCCTCCTGTCTCCTCGCTAAGTTTTCTTATACCTACAGATTGTCTAGAAGAGACTGCAAACCGACTAATTTCGACTCAACTGTAAAATTATTCGTAAACAAAATGTATTTTGTACTCGCTTTGCCCACAATAAAGGCCATATATATATTTTTTTTATTATATTCGTATATATTCGTAGGCCATTTATATTCGTAGGTTATGTACCTATATGCACTAAAACATTTATTTGTGGACAACAATATTCACAACAATGTGATCCTCTACTAAAATATTGCATCTCGGCTTATACAAATTTCTCATAAACCAATAAACCGAATTCCAGACCGTTTTCTCTATACACACCAGACTTACATAGCTGCATTATTGTAACATGAACGTAATAGCGTTACTCTGTTACTCAGTAGGACGGGGAATAGTCTATATACGATATTAAAATTGTAACAATTTCCTTTTAGCTCAAGCTCGCTTCGTTTTAGAAAATATTTTCTTTGTGTTCACAAATAGACTCGTCACAATTAGTCATGGCGTTTCAAAATTTAATCATAACTATATTTTATCTCCTACGTACATGTAATCTCTTCTCCCCATTATTGATCACAGTTATGTGTACTATCTAGTACTTAGCATAGAACATTTTCATATTATGAAGCCCCAATAAGAAAAATTTTACATTTAACTTATTATTCTGCAAATTATGTTGTTATGTGCTCGTTCCGTTCAATTTAATGATGAAATTTATCTCATGAACGATTTTTATTATTATTATTATTTATTATCTTTTTAAAATGCTGTTCACTGTAATTGGTTCACGCCTGTAATTCAGGCGACACTTATTTTATAATGGTTTTTTTTTCTATTGAGATTGTATCAGTGTTCACTTTGTCGGTGCAATGAAATAAATAAATAAATAATCCGCACAATTTTCGTGCTGTGTAAGTATGAGCATACGAGTATTTCTAATATTATTGGATATAAAATTCTCACGCATTTACGCATTTCGTACATGAAGGTAACAGCCGTGAATCCAGACTCTTTTTGGCCTTGGCGCGACAATTTGCAACTTTCCCGAAATGTTCATAGGAATTTTTAGTATGTTCGTAATTTCTTCTCATCCTAAACGCCTTGATCCATTTTGATGATTTTTTTGTATGTTCACGGGGTCCCCTGAATGCATCGTAATGTAAAAACAGGGAGGTGGCGCTATTATCGATATCCAGATTTCTTTTTTTAAATTTTGTACACCAATTATTTTATATATCTTTTTTTGCTGGCACACATAAAAACATAAAGGCCCAGTTTTCCACCAGCCTATATTATTTTTAGGGCTTATTATTTTTTAGATTAACATCGTTCTGCTATATAATTTACAGTAAATTCCAAATGGGAAGTTGGTCTCAGTGTGACAGCTGTCAATTAGTGTTGATAGCGAATCTCTTTGACCGAGTCGTATTGACTCTAATGAACAGAGTACCTATTGGTTTTACGTCCCGATTTGGACTTGATATTGGAAAATTGTAATAAATCGCAGATGTTTCAGTAAAAAAATACATTTTATGAATGACATACACACAAAATAAAATAAAAGAGACCGAATCAGACCCGCGCTAGTATTCCGTACAATTTGTACAATATTCCGTACTAAAAATGTGTACAAGAATATTTCTGATAATGAAGTTTTAGAACAGGACTTTCATTTAGCCTGAATACTCTCTTTCAATCGGTGATAATAGAGCCGTGAGATTTGCAATTTCCGAGCAAATCCTAAATACTCGTATCTTTTGAAATGACAGGAATTTGAAATTACAAGGTATATAACCGACATAAAAAGTCAATTGCGTAATTTAAAAGGGTTAGGTGGATAATCAGATAGGTTATAATAAATTTACTTATAGGTTTATTATTTTGATTTGTAGATCAACATATACATTAATAAAAGTACACGACAAGAACTCACAGCATGACGGATAAGGTCGTATTTAAGTGATCGAATCGAATAAATTTACATAACATTACTGTATTTGGTTATGTATCCGTTAGTGGCTGAATATCTAGCACGATTTTGTCCTTAACTGGGCCCCTAAAACTGTCTGTTCTAACTGTTAATATAATTCTATATCATCATCATTACAACCCATATTGTCCCACTACTGGACTTAGATCTTCTCTCGCAATAAGAGGAGTTAATATAGTTATCTAAATAATATTCAAATTAATTAAATAAATAAATTAAATTAAATTAGAATTGTGCAATTTCGATTGGAGTTGCATGGATATGCACTGCGCTTTCTCAATTACGAAAGATTAGTCACCTGGAATGGACCGCCAGTGTTTGAAGACAATTAACATGGTACATAAATATCCGTTAATTTATTTTTATTCACCTTATATGCTGAAGCTAATAACTTTATATGTTACAAATAACAGTATCTCGTAATGTCGTAGACAGAGTCTGCTTCTTATTACGGTTACGTAACGAAGAGATATGAAACGATACTAAATATTCAGAAAATTCGCTGTTTATATCACATGTTCCATTACATTATATGCATTTAACAAATCACTCCACGCTTCTAGTTAATTACCCTATACTTCTCTAATTTCCCTATACTACTCTGTATAGCACACTGCTCGGATAAAATAAATCTCTGTGTCATTATGAGATATTACTGCCGCATATTACTTTCAAAGCGCTGTCATATTGGTTCAGTGAACCAGACCTCGGAAGGCGTTTCTCATACATCATGGAAATAGGTATCCGCAAACAAGGTTCAAAGCCGAATCCTGCACGCAAAATCGCCATATCAATAAATATATATACACCTCCTTAACATTAATTTTCACGAAATAACTACGATAAATATTAAACAATAATAAAATATGTTAAAAAAAGACTCCGTGTACTAACAAGATTGCGTCTCTAACAGCTTTATCTCCATTTAAAAACCGACGCAGGACTCGGTAATACGTCTAAAGTTGGAAAAAGTTTTCATGTCCCATTAATTTTCCATGCAAATTTCCTTCATATGACGACGACAGGTTAAATAGGCAGTTTAGTATTCGTAATACGATTAATGTTATCATAGATAAGTATAGTACTTATAATAAAATCCTAACTGATCGTTGGATGTACTGTACATGAAGGATATATGAGAAAAACTATTATTAGGGGCCTTTACTAACGCAACAGAACCCAAAACAATAGTTGTTGGAATTTTTGTCTGTTTGTGCGCGCTAGTCTCAGAAACGGCATATCCTATTTCTTTACTGTTTTTACTAATGTATTGCAGTAAGCGTCACTTAAGATTTAAATTTCGATGGATTTAAATCCGTCCATAAATAAAAAAGGTACAAATTATTTTAAAATAATGTTGGGGCTATTTCCTAGCGGCGTGTAACATGTTGTTTTTCCGAAGCGAGGCGACGGCAGTTTGCTAGTATTTCTATAAAACTGATATACAACTAAGAGAAAATTCCATTTTACGATAAGAGATAGCGCCACTATATCCTACAATCACTCCAACAGTTTTCAACACAGATTGCACGAGTACGAGCTCTCAGACGCTCGAAATTAGTTTCGCGTGGATGATTTAGTTGATAAACCTATGGGTTTATAATAAACCAATGATAACCAATGGGTTGTTTAGAATAACCACTTAACAAATAAAACTTTCAGCACTTAATACCTAATAAGTAGCCTTTTTATGATTCCGTTCAGCGCGACAACGTTTTTCTACTTTACCATAATGTTTTTGCAGGAGAAAATAGTATTCCAGGAAGTATTCTTCGTCGTCATAGCTTCTAGTACTTCTGATAGCGAAAAGTTCGCAAACCCGCGAGCTGTTGGGCCGTGAGATCATCAACAGCAGCTCACTCCACTTACACCAATCTTACTAGACAACACACACTTGTGATCCCATTCTCGTCCAATGTATTATTTATTAATTCCATTAGAGTAGTTTGAGAACTGAGTTCTAGTTCCCCTTAGGGCACTGAAAGAAAGATCTCGCCGATCTTCTCGACCAGAACGCACCGCCTAGATTTTCCTACAGACCCTGAATGTGACAGCACTATCACCACAATGAGGAAATAGTGTACAACCACGACAACCCTCGCTTATACGAAAACATAATCAGTGCTTAGGAACTAAAAGACTGAAACCAAGTCCATTGCATACCTGTATACGATTGTCTCGTTGTCCTGTTGTCTTCCTCGCACACGGCTACCTTGGCAAGATTGAGAGGCTGAACAGAGTAACTTATGAATTTTATATGAATGAAATTTGTCATCACGATCCATAATGAACCCACTTCTAAGCTCCGGTTTCACAATATCAAGAGTAAAGCCATATCCCAACAAGTAAGTAAATTTTAAACTGTATCACTAACTTTGAGAATATTATGAAGAACTCTTAACTATGTAACTTACATGGTGATTTCCTTCATTATAAAGTAACAATAATTAAGCATAATTTGAATATTAGCGGTGGGCCGATGTGTACGATTCCCTGGTTCCCCCCGGAGAAGCAGACCAATGTTTAAAGCACTCGGCCATCACTCCTTCCCTAAGTTACGATACAATACCTTATGCCTAGAAGCGGAACGATGATAATCATAAAAAACGCGAATAATATAAACACTTAATGAAATAAGAATCCCTCATCTCTCCAAGCTTAGTGGTTTCTCGTCTATACCTTAAGTATAAAAGGAAAAAGACGCTTTCGACGGCACACGGTCTGGCTAAATATAGAAACGGTTACTGAAGCAGAATATTTTCTGTTGAAAAATATTATGAAGAATGTTTTTAGTACCGGTTACAAAAATCTCTTGCGAGTACATAAGGGATTACGATGAACTAACATAGAGTACTTTTGTACACACTATATATGTTAAACGACTTATACTAAAATCACATTTTCCCTGATGTCAGTTGATTCTGGTCACAGATAATATTGAAATTTATTTTATTTCGAAATAAACATCCTCGCGCAAACTTGCTATTAGTTAACTAGTGTTTAATTTTCCATGTGTACAAAACATATAAAACAGCTTTTATTATACTTACAAAGAAATGCTTGCCTACCGTTTACGAATAAGGGTCTTGACGCACCAGCCGCCATACATGCATGCTTAAGCCGATTAGTAAATGATTGACGAGTATGTCTAAAGCGCTCGACTCAGTGTAGACACAGTTATTCGTGCTCGACATTTTTTCTAATCAGCTTAAACCCATTCAGTACCAACCCGTATAATAGAATCTAAACCAACAAGTTACGCATATGATCAGACTGATCAGTAGCTTATTTTTATAGAGAAAAACAGTTTTCAAACGATAAGCGATCTCTTTGGAGAAACTTACGAGTTATGTGGGAATTTTATTCACTTAGCTTTTCCACGTTACAGGCACTCAATCTTCAAGTGAAGATGTCTTGTTACATGTTACGGTACGTTAGGAATAGACTCGCCTGTCTATTTTTAATGTCTGTCAAATGTCACCTGTCAAAAATTTACCCGCCACTACAATCGCACCGTGGTCATGAATCTTGTAATCGCGTAAATATGAATATAAAATTGATAGTTCCCATTACATTTAAAATGTTTAATGACCGTGCTGATAATATTTGGAAACAAAATACAATCAACATAACATGGTACAGCCAACCCACCTCCGGCAGCTGCGCGTCCGTTGTTGTTAGATCGTTAAGAATGCAAGCTGTGTACACCCATATTGTTTATTAGATAAGAAAACTAGAACCAAGTAAAATAGAACTGGAACGAAGCACCAGTAAAGAGCAAAGCGCCTAGATGATGTCACATAAATGTTGATATGTTTCGCAGGGTAACACATTTACATACTGTAGTATTTACAATACTTACATGTTTTTATATCTAGTATTTTTGCACTCACATAATTTGTATCTCTTATAATACTCCTTTTGTTGACTTCTTTTATAATTTCCTGTATCTTTTATCCATTTATTCTGTAATTTCTTTATATGTTTTATTAATTAAATGTTTTGTTATTGTTGTCAAATATTTGACAAACGTCCTAAATTATTGTCATCATGATTACTTTTATTTTTAATTTGTATAATTTTATCCTTTTTGTTAACGTTCTTTATTAGGCTGAATATAAATTTTAAATTCGTAAATAGAATATAATAAGAGAATTATTCCAGAAGATTCGACTTATAAAAGGCGAACTGTGACGACATGAACGGGCTCTCTCAGTCTCTCGCGTGTTGGTCACAACACTGGTAACTTGAAGCAGTTACTAGCGTGTGGGTCGCAAGTCTTGGATCTCTACACTACCAGTCTCTATCAGTCTCTCTCGCGTGTGAGTCGCAACTCTTGGATTTCGACGCTGACAGTCTCTCACGTGTGGGTCACAACAGTGATAACTTGGAGGAGTCTCATGCTGGATGCTCATACTTCGTGCGCCTTAACGCACGCCTGGTTAAGGCGGTCTCCGTGTGCTGAACACCGGACAATCTACGCGTCTCGTGCCCCCTAAACGCACGCTCCAGCCGCGGAGGTCTCCGTGCGCTGAACGCCGGAGACTCCGATCGTTTCGTGCGCCCTAAACGCACGCTCCAGTCGCCCAGGTCTCAGTGCGCTGCACGCCAGAGAAGCGACGGGCCTACCTCCTTACTCACAAGTGACCTTCTTTTTAGTTTCTTAATCTTATAACTCCTGTATTTTAGTCATTGTAACCGCCAGGAAGTCTTAAATACATTATATCTTCTAAAAATATTTAGATCTTTTATTTTAACATTACAATACAATGTAATAAAAGTCTCGTGACAAACCGCTTATTTCAATCATGATTTTTGTACGAGCTTTGATAGATAGTAGCCGTTGAGCCTTGTCGGTGACCTTCTATTGGCAGAACATCTGAAACTGAAATCAACGGTGAATGGTTTGTACAATTTTGTTGCATCCATAACAATCATTTAATTAGTTTGATTTTGCATCTACACTAGCATCGATCCATAGAATTCGCACACACTTAACTGCTAGAAATATTATTTATACACATCTTTATATTACGCATAAAGCAATCGTCCAGCTTAGTCATTCTCTTCTATTACCGGCCGTATTGTACATACTTTATTATGACAAAGATGTTTGGTTTTATTTGGCTAGGCTAGCTACGACTGAAATATTTTTTTAAATAACTGCTAACACACCCCGTTCTAGGATTCTGTCTCGCTAATCCTAAATAATAATAAGTAAAAAATAAATAATAATCACGATATAATATTATGCTAACTTTAATGACAACCCCATCACCCAGTTGGTTGTGACCCTCCCTGCCGAGCGAGGGTTGACTTTTGTGTGACAGGTAAACATTTGTTCTCGGGTCGTTGGTGTTTGTAATATCATATTTGTGTACGTCCGTATCACCCGTTATCCTAGTGTATATGTGTGTGTGTTTAAACTTTAAATTTTTTTAAATAAAAACACACTCAATATTCATCCAAACAGTGAAATGGGGTACTATGTTCCCACAAACTTCCCAAATCAATACTGCGGAAGACACTCAATACATGACAGTCACATCGTAACCAACCGTGATTCTAATTTTGCTGCGATGTGGTATAGCTGTATGGGTGAAAGGGCATCATATCGTTAAATAATAAAGTTGAAATTAAAGTAATTTATTAGGTATTGTGTAAGTACACTTACGCCCGTCATTTTAAAAGTTTGTTTTAATTTCGAGGAGTGGAAACAGCGTAAGAAACTCCTCAAAAATCATGGCTTACAGTACCATAATGCTGTAATGATATAATTCCTGTTGTACTGGTACATGCTCTACGGTGAATGGTCAAAGGATTTTCGATTAGAACGTAAAAATACATGGTAAAAAAAGATCGCGTGGTTCATTTATTTATAAAAGACTCACTAGACCTTCTTTTGTTAGTTACACTACACCGAGATTCAGTAATACTATACGTATAACTAACAGGCACCATGCCAACTATAAAAAGCTTTGCGCCGAATTAAGCCGGACACAGAACAATTTTAACATGAGGATTCTCTAGAGAACAATGCTGGAAAGAAAAATTATGTTTCTTCACTTGAACAATCCAAAAGTATACGAAGTCAATTATTTAGGAGATTATAATAATAATTATTATATTAGTAAAAAATTATTAGTGTATCGATAGAGAACTGTATTATATAATAATATGATAGTCGCTTCAATCCATTAGCGTCCCCCTGCAAAGCACGGATCTCTCATCGCTACTGAGTATGCTTACAATAGGCACGCTGTTCCAATGGAGTTAGTGGCTAACTTATGTTTGTAATCCCTATATCACCCTAAGGACGGATTAACATGACCTTCAAAACTCAGAAGCGCTCACATTTTGCCACCAGCGGTCAACCATCCATCTACCGGGCGTTATCAAAGCTGCTTCATCTGGCCCATCACTGTAAACCATATCGAGCGAAAACCTACATTATGTAAAAGTAATACTTATTGGATTAAGAGTGGTCTTAATAACTATATGTATAATAATAAGTAACTACCTACCTATTGTTGATTACAATTATAACTAACATACTAAAACAATCGAATTCAATTTCTATCATATCATTACAACTCATATTGTCTCTGAAGTGAGCTTGGATGTCATCCCACAATGAAAAGGGTTAAGGGTGCCAGTCTAAGCTGCCCATGTGCGGATTGGCCGACCTCATTATGGAGGACTCTCAGGTATGCAGGTTGCCCCACGATGTTTTCCTTCACTTGCAAGTGTTAATTAGTTTGTAACACGCACATAATCTACAAAATTAAAGGCGATGGATATGAAACTCTTAGCAATGAAATTCGTAAATGAATATGCTGAAGTGGTAATTAATAGGCTATATGGCTCAAAGTATACGTAACCGATGGGAAAAAACTCCTTTAACAGCATCCACACTTTGATATATGGAGCACAGTTTGCTTTCAAGCTGGGGTGGCCTAAAGGCCTGTAGCGGGAAGCCGTTGCTATTAAAATTTACAAAACTGTTCTAGGGAGGACGAATTAGATGCCTAATTCTACAGTGGACGTCAAAAGCTGATTAATAAATCAGCGAAACGATATGCAAATGACGTAGAAAAAACCACGTGATTATGTACAAATACGTAAAAGTAAGTAATTGGCACAGTTGCTTGTGTTATTCTCTCTATATATAAATAGAAATATATTTATCTCGCTCTATAATTCGGTTTATTATCCCATTTCCGAGCTGAGTCCATATCCTGCCAAAAATTATCTGGAGTCCATTGAACTTTGGCATCTGGACCGTTCGATATTTGAAAAATGTCGTCGCTCACTGCCAAGGCACACAAACTTACTTGTACATGTATGTATACCAAGACTGAGAATACTGTAATATAGACTACTAATTAGCTTTCCTACACAGATAAATAAAATCATATTGTAACGTGTTAATTGGTTACCTTTAGCTTCTTACGAAATTTGATTCGTAATTTGGAAATTTCTTAACCTATTAAGGATTATTATTACTTTAAAAAAATATTGTTACTTGTTTATAAACATCTGTGATCATTTTTCTTCAATTTGACATAATCTGTGAAATTATATCACAGAGAACTTATCTTGTCCATTACTATAATTCTATACTTTACATATGCAAAATGGTTGGAGTTAGAATTAATAAAAAATTAAACAACTTTAAAATAATTTTCTAATTTTACTTCTCGAACGTGGGGTATTTGAGTAAAATATCTTATGTAACTTAATAATTGACTTTATTTGATTCAGTTTCATGGTGCAATTTATTTTGTAATAATATAAAGACCTTTATGATAATCTGTGGTGAAGTTTCTTGTTTGAGTATATCTGTGCTGTCCATCGCATTAGGACTGACTTGACTACTGTCTATTACTTTTCAATTAGACTTAAAGATGGCAGAATGTTAGAATTTTGTTCTCCAGATTTTTTTTTATCGTGAGACATCTGGCCCGGTTATATAATTCAGTATTATTATTTTTTATTTAAAATATCTACGGGCACAGTTATGTCGCAGTATATATTTATTTTCCGGTCTCTTCCAGTGGGTCAATAAGGTAAGTAAGTCATAAATATTTTCTGGCCACACTTAGTCTTCTATGACACATGAGTTTTGGTTTTAAAAAGAAACATGTGGATTATTCCAGATTTGGCCCCCGAGCGGTCTTGCTATAACTAAGGAAGGCACGTTTTTCGCGGTAAGCCATAAAGCCATAACTGATGACAATATTTCTAAAATTTACTCAAACGATAACAAACAATAACGGAAGTTATTTGTTTCAGCCTTTTTTTTTCTTCTGCGTTATTACTTTCTGTTTTTTACAACCATCTCTCATTCCGACATCCCGTGGCTTCTTTTTGGGTTCCTTTCTTCCTTTAATTTTATATTATCATTGGATTGCGTAAATGCTAGGAGCTTCTTGGAAACATGAACATATTTGAACTTGCTTATCTAAATCAAAATTTGAAGAGATACCTTGCCAACCTCAGCACATAGTGCCTACCCTACGATTAAAAGTCCCAATATCTGCTGGCTACATCTGAAGAAATCACACTCACTGTTACCATGACGCCCGAATCTATTGCTTTATTTTCTTGTTGTTTATAATTAATTTGTTTTTTTTTTTTGTTTTCTTTATAAATTTTGGTCACAGAGCCTATACCATCTGGCACACAAGCGAAAGACTCAGATACTGCTTTTATGCTAACCTCCCTCTTTCTCATACATATATTTTTATTTTTTTATTTTTCTTGTTACAGTATCTAGCTACCATATAATAAGAATTTAATCATTTGGATGGAACCTCAACCGCCCTTTTTTGTGATGTTTAGCAAATAAAAAGTCAGCTGAAGGAATTTATTGAAAAAATGGAGACAGTGATAAAAATATATAATGTCGCTTGCAAGCAAGATATATAAGCTACTTTGGCTTGTGTGCAAGTGAAATAAAGATTACTATGCATTTGTGGTAATAGTAGTAGCTTTGTTTGTGTGGCATAATTAAAGATTCGATAATTTTACAGTGTAGGTACGTCACTATTGACTGTAAAAAAATCAATTCTTCCTTCTTAGGTTATCGTCAATTTTAACGTAACTTCATGGACAAACATAACACCAGTCATTATAGGCCGCAGCAGCTTTAGAAAAATTAGCTTTAGAATCTTTATCAATAAAAAAAACTTACACTCAAAGTCGACCCAAAGTATGGTCATTTATTAAAACTTGCCGAAAATACTACCTTTCATTTCTTATTTGGAACAAATCGCTTTGAGACGATAAGGCTTCCAGTCGTTTTGTTATCTGTTTTTCTTTTTTATTGTTTTATTTTACACAAACAATAAAGTAGGTATACTTAAAGAACTACGCTATGACGTAAACAAGCTTAAAAGAATGAAGGAGAAATGTTAATTGGTCTTTCTTTATTGGGTAGTTAATGTGTTTCCTCAGATTAAATAATAAATACGCAGACTAATATTTGTGTCAAATGTCATCTGTCACCATGACAAGAGTTGTCACTGCATTTATTTTTGATTCTAAAAAAAATATTTCTTTTTTTTATTTAATTTGGTCGTAATATCGGCGTACAGTACACATATTGGTCCCAATATATTTTTGAAAAATATTAAATAGATGCTAGGGATTTGATAAAAATGAATAAGGATGCTTCGGATACTGCACACTTTTAGAAAATGCATAACTTTAGGCCACGATAAACGCCTTTTATGAGTGTTTAAACGTAATGCTTGCTGTGTTTCCTTAAAAAGTTTAAACCTTAGATTAAGATAAAAATTAACAACGGCGTATTTAAACTACAAGGAAAAGTAAATAGTATAATACACACTCCAAAGCCAACCATTTTTCCACGAGTGCCGTACCATGCGACTTGAAATTAATTGATTTATTCGAAACTTGAAATATTATTACAGTAGGCGGATAAATATTATGTTTGTATTATCACAATGTAAGGACTTAGTAACGTAGTCTTTGATATTAAAACAAAAGCCTCCACCGTCTAAACCTTACGTCATTGTGACACGGATAACACATTGTTATTGTATTTATTTACTAGCGGCCCGTCTCTACTTCGTTCAGGTTCATTAATTAATTATTATTCATTATACACTTGCTATATAGTCTGTGTCCATCCGGAATAACATACCTTTGAAATAGTAAAAGAATTTATCAAATAGATCCGTGGTTCTGGAAATTACCTTCCGTATACACACTCATAAAACACGCACTCTCTCTTGATAATATTGATATAGATAGAGATTAATATAGATTTATCTACACGACAGTAGCTGTACACACAGTACTTTAAAAAAGCTGAATTCTACTGAACTATGCTGGTTTGAGTGCCAATTACCGGTCTGAACGACAATAATAGTTAAAAATTTTGTTACAACATAAATAATTTCAGTGAGGTTGGCGAGTGTAACGTTACGTCATTGTGACAGGGTCATGCTTACATTCAACCATTTTCTCCAGACGCTGTTAAAGTTTCAGTAAGTTAAATGGACGCGTCTAGAGGTTCGAGTGACCAACTATAAGAAATCATCTCTAAGGTATGTTAATAACGATAAAGTTCACTCACTCACACCCTCACGCTAGGATTCACTGTGTTGCAGTGCACAATTATAACATCACACACTCATGACCCCAGAACAAACATGGCTACCTAATTATCAATATGCTGATCAATCAACATTTTAATTTATTTAATTCGTCAGTTTAATTATAATATTGTACCGAATATGATGTAGCCGAGGTTTTGAACGTAGCTTTGTCGACTTCGTGATCTGATTTTTTCAAAGTATATTCTCCTCACCTGTGCCCAGCATAGAGACAGTTGTGAAGTACGATACGTTAGTCATATTTTAAACTTACACAACCTTGAATTACACGCACACAGCTCGCGTACATACGCACACGCGCACACACCCGCATCACTAAAACCAAACTACAAACAGTGAAACGTATTGCGATCAAAAGTAAAGAAGCTCCACAACGGTGAGAAAACTAAGCTGTCAATACCAAATCCAAATTGAAACTGGCATTGCTCTGGTTTGCAATGGTGACATTTGTATGGGGCGGGACGATCGGAGTTCGTCCGCTTTCCTTGATCTTTCATATAGAAAACTTTATAGGATATAACTAAGTGCGTAGTAGGAGTGAAATGTTGTTTTGTGAATCACTACGTACAGTAAAACAAAATACATTAAAGTCCGTTTGTTGAAGCGCAATAATCTCGGAAATTTCTCTCGGATTTTCATGCCGCTTTGGCGAGTGATTCACGAACGTGGATTCAAAGTGAAGAATTTACAAAACGCTTCATAAAAACTAATTATTGTATATGAAACTTATGTAATTTTTGTGTATTTTTGACACATTTAAAGACAGACATTTCAACTTTATCATTGACGTAGATAGCCTAAAACCAAATGAATTTGAAGCAAGATTTCGCTGATTGGTGTTGAGTCCATAACAAAGTAATTGAAGGCTAATAACAATTTAACGATTGTTGGTCGTTGGCAAGCGAGCGGAGACAGTTAATTTAATCCTCCGTTACACATACACAAATATATAAAACGTCAGTTTGTATCAACATTTATAAGAGGGCGAATTTTGTGAGTTTGTATATATGCGGAGATATATCTATCTATATGCCCATGCCACCTATTGATAAAATCTTTTACAATTTGAAACGCACATTGTTCAACCCAAATGAATTCGGGGTGCCGCTACTTAATAATGAGTAGACAAATAAATTGTGATATCATATTTATTAACAACCATACAAATTTGCACACACATAACTCGGTCTCCCGCTTCATTATCGTTTGATAACGCGTCGATGACGCCATTAGTGTTACTGATGTACATGCGACGGTAACCACTTATCAGGTTCCTCGTCTGCTCGATTGTTTACCGGTGACATAAAAAAAACACCCAAACGATACTAACTAAATTTCGTTTTTTAATTTTACCTAAATTTCACCTGGCAACCGACTACTGATCTGTACTATTTAATTACATACAAAAACCATTCACAAAATAAAATCGGGCCCAGACATGTTTTATCAACTCTACCTTGTTTCAAACGTGTACGAAATCACAAACAGCGAATAATCACGTTTCCAACGAATACTTAATCAACAAACTCATTTACAACTGTCGCTAAAGGATACATGAGAGTCTGTCTGCAACGTAGTTACGATACGATGTAATATTTAGCTATAATAGGAGTCTCTATAACTGTTCTGCTATGCTATCGTGTCAAGAAATGTACGCAAAATATATTTGTTTATGTGGTCGAAAGCTTAGTTCCAACAATTCGTATCGGCAGTGGCGTCCTAGCTAAATATACTCGTGGTGCATCCTGTCGAATAACGAACGTGGAAATATCATTTGATTCCTCCTATTGAAGGAAGCTGAGTTCTATACAACGAATTTAATGTCGGTGGCATTCGCACTTGTTGACAAAGTTCGTTAACAGCCTGTCTACAATTTAGAAATAAAAGATTATTAAATGGTTATGTATTGGAATATTAAATGTGTATATATATATATATATATATATATATATGTAAGAATATTAAATGTAGTCCACTAAGCGTACAGTTCACATAAAAAGCCGATTTATGCGAGACATTTGTTGGTTTTTATTCCATTTATTCAATAGAGAATCCTTTGGAGATCACTCGTATATTAAACTATTACAAGCTACATCCGATTATTTCCTTAAAATAGATTTAAGATCTATATATATAATAAAATTTTAACTAATCGCTTTCTGTAGATGAAGGATATATGAGAAAAACTATTATTGATTGATTGCCTTTATTAAGTCAGTTAGTTGTTAGAATTTTTGTCTATTCGACTGCTCGTTTGTGCGCACTAATCTCAGAAACGGCTTAACCGATTTCATAATGGTTTTCAGTAATGTATTGCAATAACCATTATTTAATATTTAATACATTTAATAACGACCTGAATTGTATTCCAAAATGTTGTTTCAATAAATATAATCATCGACTAAAGCTAAACGCCCAAAAGACCCAGACTATTACTATAAGAAGCTCGAGGTTATTGTGTATAATTAGTTCCTGTAATCTACTACAAATAATGTTTGATAGTATTCATGTGCCCTTTCCCGACAAGGTCAAAAATCTCGGGATATTTATGGATAGCTATCTAACATGGGATCCTCAAATTAACGAGGAGTCTCTGAGTAGACTGCGCAATTTTTTACCTATTGCGACCAAGATTATGCTTTCCTTATCTCTACTTCTTCCAATCCTTGACTACGCTGAAGTTTGCTACGTATTCGTGGATCTAACACAGAAGCAGTTGGACAAACTAGGATGTCTCCAAAATATCTGTATTCGATTCATGTTTGATATTAGGAAATTTATTTTTAAATTATCTCTCAATATGATCACCATTAGTTTTCTACCATCTTTTTTATCTTAATACCACTGTATACCTTCCTTATCAATTCTTACACCTTACCATTCAACTTTTGGAATTACGCTATCTGCTGACAAAGTAACAAATATAACTGCTTTTCACCCCTATCCTGTCTCATTACTACATCTACTTTATCAGATTAATAGGTTGTCTAGAAGCGATCGCTAATTAAGCGATAAGGCCGCCTATTGTACTTAAAACACTACTATTTTTAGTGTACAATAAACAGGATTTTGTTGTTTATTGTTGTAAAACTATAGGATTTCAAAATTAATTTAAAATTATTAGTCTTTAACAAAACAGTAGATACATAATTATTCGTGAAAACCATAATTTAATTACGATATTAATCTAGGTAAGTGAGCTATGTAATCTCAAATAGCATGTTGGTTGCCCAAGATAAATACAGAGAAACGACTGTTATTTACGTAACCCGCTATTAGCTTTTGACATAAACGCATTTAACTTGGACGATATAATATAGTATTGTATGATAAAATATTAAACTATTGAGAGTATCGTTCACTCAATTACATACAACGTTACCCCGTCATACACTGCACGTTGAAATATCCAAACACGGTTCTTAGCGCCGCACTCCACGTTCGGTGAACACGCATTATGTAAAGCATATAACAAAAGGCATTGCCGAAAAAAAATTTAATACCTTGTTATTCACACGCCATACTCCCCTTACACGCAAACTTCAACACAAAACTTGCATGAATTAAAAATAAACCATAAAATTTTTACAGTCCACAGAATTATTGCACGCGACTATTAACTCGGGGCATCGAAAACAAAATCACAATTCACTCATTTTAATTCATAAATTTGAAAACGGTTCAAAAATTTGCTATTAATATGCACTTTTGGGGATTTTTGTGACAAGGGATTACTTTTAATATAGAATGCTGGGTTTCAAATGACAATAGGGTAATGAATGCCGCGACGTAGACCCCCGATCGGTACGAAGCGGCGCTACGGACTGACGTAGCACCGAATTGGAGGGAAAAGGCTTTGCGCATAGACCCATTGACTACGGACAGTACGCGGGCCACGTTCGGATTTTTAATTTTTAATTCCTTTATAAATTCTGTACTTGTAAAGATAAGTACGACATGTTCATTATGTTAATTTAACAAGCAAATAGGCTGCCTGATGGTTTGGGGCTATATGACGTCCGCAATTCCGTGCCTAAGCGACGAGTTGCTGATTGCCAAATAAAAAAATAGATAAAATCCACTATTTGCTAAGTAGCGAACAAATGAGCGTAAGTGGCGGGAAGTGGTCACCGTCGCCCATGGACATTAGTAACAATAAAGGTCTCACTGATGCCTTGGTGGTAAGAAGAAAGAAAGAAAGAAAGAAACTGCTGTAACTGGCGGTCCAACACCGCAACCATCCTTAAAATTATGATCGAAAAAATATTTCACATTTGCTAATTTAGAACAACAACGATAACCAGCACAGTGAACAATGGACTTAATTCTAATTCTAATTCTTCTTTCTTGTGACTACGGCGGAGCCAGAATTAGCAGTCTAAATGTCTAAAGAGAGTATTGTATTAAAATTCATAAAAGTAGATTGTCGTTTGAATTTACAATTCAAAGAAAAATTGTTTATTCATACGTTCTTTAACTCAATCACTGGTTGTAGCAAGTTTTTCCCAGACATTTTGCATTCCAAATTTAATGAGAGCGTGGAGACAATTTGTTTAACCAACTGGGAATTAATTATTCTCATTGGCTTCAACCTGTTAAGGGGCCCATGCAAAACACGGGATGTCTCGTGGTTGAGCAGGAATAGAGCATATTCCACGTCACTGCCCCAGTACGGATCGGTACATCAGTGGCCAGTGTCGAAAGTTATTATACGACCCGAACTTCTACATAGCATCACATATGACATCTTGTTACATACATATTAACAGTTAGATAACACTTAACCTAAATCTTAAAATGCCTTCCGACGCACGTGAGCGCTCACGAAATTTTGCCACTAGCAGCCACCCATCCAACTCCTGAACGCACCCAATGTTTCTTAACTCAATCGATCATTTATGATTAATAATTCATTCATTTATGAATAAATACATTTATTTATTTTATTTAGTTGGTATGAATAAGCTCTATTAAGCCGAATTACGGAATCGTTTCCTCATCAGATCAGACATGTACATATGTGACAGACAACTCTTTGTTTTCAAGTTTTGTTTGTGGAAGTTTAATACTGTATGTCACCCAGTGTTATACCGAAGGTAGTCAAGCCCGTAAGAATAATTGTATATCACCTCTACGAAGCAGTGATTTAACTCGATTTACTAGCGTACGTCTAATAGAACAGTTCAATTAAATATTCAAGCAATTTTTTACCTGAGGCATAGAGTAACTGCATAGACATACGAGCTGAAGCTCCACCTGATGGTAAATAATCACCACGTTCAGTAGGAACGGGGAGCCCATTTTTAAGCTGGTTCTGTGGGACTGCAATCAAAACTCGTTAAAGTATATCTTGACCGATTAAAAACCTACACCATAAAGCATTTTTTTTTTACATAAAATAAGTTAATGTTCTCTCTCTCTCTCCTCTTGAAGACTCCCACATCGTAAGTAGGCGGGAACACCGACGCGGGCAAGTTATTCCAGTCTTTTGCCGTGGACGCAACGAATAACGATGCAAACCGCGTCGACCGTACAGGCGCTTACCTACCGATGGATATCAGCTGTACGCCGAGTTGTGAGCAGGAATACTATCAGAATTAAACTGGGGCACAAAGCCTAGCGATTTCCAAAAGAGTCGACCGCTATGTCCTCGTCCGTTCAGCAAGGTGGACCACGAGCAGATGATGTTAAATTCGAGTTGGCATCCAGAAATGTATTTGTTGTTTTCAATATGTTGAATGTTGTCTGTATCCATGAGCTATAAAAATGAGTTATACTTATTCATTTTTTGTAACTGAAAGCTTGTCACCGTTCATTATTGGTTGTTAAAAATTACGTCGGATTATAAAAAAAAATACTAAGCTCATAACGTAGTAAATCACAGAGTATTTTAACTATAGCAGTATAGTATTCATGCTATTTGTGTTTTCTTTTACCGATATTTCGACCCAATAACATGGATCATGGTGAGTCTGCGACGGGTAACCCAGCAGCGTGTAACTCTGGTCAGTAATTTTCACCTAAAATCTACACAACCAGCCAAAAAAAAATCCCAATATGTTTCGGCCTTTATATCCAAATCAAACACTACGTACATGAAAATGTTATAAAGTTATTCATTTACAAATTCCGGTCGTTACAATTTTATATACCTAACGATTACTAAACTTAATAACTTAAGTAAGTTATTTTGCCTCTGTCACATACACACAATAAATTTAATATAACGTTTTTTTTTATAATATATACATATTGTATATTCTACTTTTCCTTAGTAAAATTATTTCAACACATACGACAAAAAATCGGCCGTATTCGTGATGCCAAATAAATTCATTACGCAATTTGTCACACCGGATATACCTACTGGTGCGGCTACCGGAATGAATGACGTCAGTGCACAGAGTAGACGTGCTTTATCGAATAGATTGCGTAGAGTAACCTACAATAGGTATTCTTTGGATATTTAAATTTTGATCTCAACCTAATAAAATTTAAAGTTTCTGTACATATTTAATTCGAGTGTGTTACATATGTTCGACAACTGCCTAGCTAAATCGACAGACTCTGCGGTCATCAAAATTGACGTTGAAATTGATGTAACACTATAACTAAAAAAACTAACATTGATTGCAACGATAGGTTGTATATCCAAGACATTAAAATAACTATATTCCACGGTGCTTTGATATTTAGTATTTATCACTAAAGGGAATGTTATATTTTTCTGTATATACTTCGTTTTATATACGGTTTCATAATAAAATCACAATGTACATTTCACGAGTGAATCTAAATAGTAATTTCGTAAATAAATATGGGCCATTTTCTGTCTGTATAAGGACTGACTTAACTGAATATCATCTCATTTCAGACCTGAGCTATTATAAAGAAAAGAGAAAACGTACAAAGTTCGAAGATTCTACTCCATTACACTAGCCAAATGCTGATTGGCAGACTACACGCGCATAACTTTGAAAAACTAGAGTGGCAAGTGGAAAGCTAAATCGGGTATCCGTGTGAAATACTGTAGTTCAAATATCTAGACTATGGCAACTCCGGGCACCATTCCTTACGCTCGTTAGATAATATTCTACTCGTATCAACGTAATAGGTATAGATCAATGCACCTTAGAAATAAAAATATGTAAATAGAAAACAGTTTATTAATTATGAAATGATTACACAGTCGCTTCATTGTTGGGACATCCTTTTAAATAGATATTACACCAGTGCCAAAATGTCACTATTTGAAATTTTGTGTGTGTGTGTGTGTGTGTGTGTTAGTTACAAATTTCGATTAAGTCTACTAAAAATTTACTTGATCAATGTAATTGGATTCGATATGCTACTAAGACAAAAAGTGTATGGATACAGCGTATTCGTTGATTGCTTTGAGAACTAAGTTATTTGTCGTTATAGCCTACTCCCTAACTACAGCCTTATAGCCAGCAAAGTATGTACGGAGCAGATTTTGTGTAATAGCTTTTGAGCATTTTGAATGTTGGGTTATATTCCTAAATTTTCTAATTAATACATTTTTGTGACACTAATTCCTGCAAAAACTGCAGTTCACCAGAAAATTGATTCATCAGAAAAAACAATCCTGCAATCAAAAAATTAACGCTGTATACGATATACCATTAATATACTTAATTGACTGTAACGGAGAATGAATAGTTAATGTCATTTATCTTTATACTATCGTGGGTGAAGTATAAATGAAAAATTAAAGAATGAATTCTACAGAATTTTTCCATAAACTCCGTGCCTTATTTGTTTAAACCAATATTTAAATTCAATGTTTATGATTATTTTCATAATATTTAGTGATATATTTTCCAACGACGACCATCGGCCGCCCCTGGTACTCGGCGTACGTTGCTTTATTCAGTGTCACCTGGAATTATCCAAATATACATATGTCAAATCAAAATTGTGGTAATCAGAAGATTATTAATATTTATTTATTTTATTTTTATGTAGTATGGTTGCTTATATGGCCTATAGCCATATGTATTGTAAAATAATTTAATATATTTCATATCTTGATACTTATTCGAATCGTCATAAACATAACACTAGTGATAACAAGAAAAATTTAAATTTTTCTTTTTTGATTGCAACAAAAGCGTTTCGGAAATTATAAATATAATGATTATTGTTACAAACAAACTAATCAATATGCAGGTACTGCGGCTTCTTGCTTTCCCTCTTTCTCTACATTTTCAATATATATTTTTACACTATTTTTTGTAAGGAATCATAGCGGTTCGTTCACGTTGTTTGCTATGTTCTGCTAATTTAACAATATACTATCGGGTCTGCAAAATTGTCTGTGTTACTATAACATTCCCTAAATTTTTCTGCTTATTTATCTCATGTTGACAAAACAGCGAGAGTGTGAAAAAACACGCATAAATCCAATCAAAAGGTCTGTATAAAATGCTACATTATTTTTATATAAAATCCCTTGCCTTAGCGTTACGGGGAAACCTCACTGAGGTGTAAATTTTTCAATTAACATAAGCTCGACATAGAGATTCCCGTTTCTCGTGTTGTACTATTACCTGAACCGCTGCAACTTGTCAAATATCGCGACACATTATGTGTCATATTCATGTAATTAAACACATTAGCTTGTATCTCTATGTTCCTAATTGAAAATTAAACTAGCTTTCGGTGTTGCTAGCTTACACATACCTGATCACCCTGTAGCCGATCGAGCAGGGTGACACAGACGTCGGCCGCACGCACTCCGGCCTCGTTCGCCAACGCAGCGAACGCTGTGGCTTCCATCTCGATGTTCCGCACGCCGCGCTCAGCGAGCGTGTGCAGGAATGCTAATTTCTCCTCGGCTGTGTGCTCGCAGAAAGGACCGTCTATACGCGCTTGTCCTGATAGACATTTCAGAAATGTGATAGATGAATCGATTTAGGGTTTGTAAGTCTGCGACATGTCATGTCCAAATCTTTATATCGCTTCATAATGTACACATTTTATATTTATCATATTTAATAATCCTTCCACACGGTATGATAGCCTCCCGTCGATGTATTCGGAATTGAATCCTTTACGCATTAGTATTTTAGTGGTTTGGGTGCTTGCCGAATGGAGGTCCCAATAGGAATCCTCTACGCGCTTCCATTTTTTTAAAGTTATCTAAGGTTTTGATACTTATTGTCATTTTTGTCGCTCATTATTGGTCAGTACCGCGTCAGTTACGCCCACTCGTGTACGAACAGTGACCACTAATAGCCAGTTCGTCTGTTCGCTAGCCGATTATAAATTAGTAAGTAAGTTGTTATTGTAAAATTCCGATATTACGAAGTCACGCGCGAGCTATACCAAACCATCAATCACGCTGCAAAGTTTTAAATGTCACGTAGTTTGGAACCTAAGATAGTAATTAATATCGAAAGGCATGATGCGGATATCTATTATTATTCTATTAAATACCTACAAATATGTGTAAATTGTATTTTCGCGTTGAATTAACAATGCCCAATGAGCGCTCCTAGCTCGATGGCTCGAGCGAAGGGATTGATTCAGTTAATGAACAGCGCGTGCGGTCGATACTTAGACGGTTAACTACTGGTGGCAAAATACCACGTTTCTGTTGTCGGGTACATAAAAGTCGGACCCGAATATGTATAATAAACGTTAAACCTTGTCAAAAGCCTAATATGATCTCTTTTGTTTTCGAAAGACAAACCTTCAAAAGGTACCCGATGCAGTGGAAACGACGCTGGGCTATGTGGGATTTTTACCGCATTAACCCCCCCCCCC
>PDGT01000107.1:378492-420150 GCA_003671415.1 Megathymus violae | reverse complement strand
ACTTTCCTCAGTGCCAACTAGAGGACTCCGGAATCTCCATAGGAACGCAACCGGAGTCCTCTGACCGCGGTGCCCCTATCTGGCTCTGCCCGAGAGGGACAACATGTTCCGTCCTCCACCATCTTAACGAATAACCGTCGTCCTTCCCGAGGTCGCTAGCCGGACAGTTCGAACTCCCACTCTTACCGCCCGCAACCCCGAAAGCCCACTTTTAGTCGCCTCTTACGACAGGCAGGAGGTACTGCTATTCTGGTATTCTGGTCCCGGGCTACAGAGACGAAGTCTAATATAACCTAAAAATTTAACTAAGAAATACCCCAGAAAATACATCATTTACCTATTGTATATATACTGTACATGTAAACGCCGCAATTACGAGGTGAAGTGAGTGGTAAAAACTAGATTAAAACGAATTGAATAGCTTTATTCTTTACTTTACTGTGGCTGGCTCCCTACGCATGATGACATAGGAGGACTTCCGTTAGTAGACTATTTGTCCTAATTCTTATTCCTATTTGCTTTCAATCATAATCTTTTTCGAAGCAATTAACAGCTTCTGATTATATCCATAATATATGGTAATCATTCATTACAACCCATAATCGTCCCACTGTTGGGCACGGGTCTTCTCTCATTACGAGAGGTGTATAAAGCCATAGCCCGCGACGTTAGCCAATTGAATATTGACAGACTACACACACCCTTGTGAGTATTACGGAAAACTCTCAGCTTTGCACGTTTCTCCACGCTGTCTCGCTTCACCGAAACGAGTGTATTTTTTTTCCGGTCATAATTTAAAAAAAAAATAAACGCACGCACGATTCGAACTCGACTCTCCCGTGCGGAAGGTCGGCATTAACGATTAGGCAATAGCGTGCTAATAAAATCTCGTACCTCTGTAAAAGTCATCGGCAGCCATCGTTCCCCCTATATATGTTCCGAAATTTACTTCCGAAGCGACTGACTGTATCTCTTGGCAAAGCCTCCTGTCGAATAACGAAGGGATTTTCCGGATCTTGCCCAGGACTGGCTGAAATAAACATAGTTACATGATACAACAAAAAAATAAAACACAATACAGTCACATTACATAACAAAACAAGTATGTAGAGAAAGTTCAAGGGAAATTAACTTAATAGTAGTATGCGAGGTTTATTTGTCCAGTCTGGAGTAACGTCTTTTATGGCTAAGAAATCTATACTTAGTCTTGAATATTCTCTTGTATTAGTGGGCTTGAGTGTTCCGTAGGATCCAATGAGTCATACCTAAAATATGTCACCAAATGCCGATTGGAACTCATAAGCCGTTAAAAAACATTATGGAGAACTCACAGGCAGGTTGGCAAGTTTCCTCGCGATGTTTACTTTCACAGAAACTAATCATAATTAATTGAAATTATAACTGCAAATACAAAAAATTATGTATACATTAAAAACAATTAAAAGTGCATTGAGATTCGAATCTAGGACCTCAGTATGGAAAAAACCGACATAACTTTTTTTCAATTCAAAATCATTTAATCATATAGGTATTCAGTAAATACACTTATGGACGTCATTTTTTTGCTTCTATCACCGTTTAAGAACTCATATTTACGCAATACATAGTTTATATTAGGGATGTTTTGGAGTAGGGATGTTATGGAGCTCCGCAACCGGAAAGGAAACAATCGGATATCTGAAATAAAAATATATCTGAAACCGTAACAGAACTCTAATAAAAAAGTTTCGAATAATTTCGTATAGGGGCAGAGTCTAAATGAAACACGTTATGACAGGTTTTCGCCACCCAAACTACTACACTAGCCGCGTAGCTCTCAGTTTTAGACAGTTTTTATTATTAAATTTTAAGGCTATTGTTTTTCTGTGAATACAATACCACATGATAGATAACACCTAGAAATAAATTCAAACCTTGTAAATACATTATATTTTTTCCAAGCCTTAAATCATCCAATATCCGTAATTGAAATTATCCGAAACAATCGGATAAACCGAAACATTATCATATCCGTAACCGTAACTGAAACCAGTAAAGTATTATTCAAATATCCGTATCCATATCCACATATGAAATTTCATATCCACAACATCCCTAGTTTATATCATAAATATGAACGAGTCCAGATTTCGCTTCAGGAAACATGTTCAAAAACAGCAATCGCATCCAAAATAAATAATTACTCCTTTTATCAGGACATTTACAATTTTTCATGGTCAACCATAAATTCAACCTTTCATCGTGAATCACTCTGTGTATTGCTAGAATCCGCGCAGTATTTTTTGACAATATCGAGTTGGACAGACACACGAACAGACTCTACTTTATGCTATATAATTTTATTTA
Organism: Megathymus violae; assembly: GCA_003671415.1. NCBI lineage: Eukaryota > Metazoa > Arthropoda > Insecta > Lepidoptera > Hesperiidae > Megathymus > Megathymus violae. The sequence goes on along the minus strand of PDGT01000107.1, from coordinate 417,804 downwards.
TTTTATACTAATTAATAATGCTCGGATATTGAATGGCAATATATAAATCCCTTTTTTATGTTCCGGGAATCGAGCACGTGATAACTTGTATACCTCAGAAATATGGATAAGTCTGGAAAAACCTAGATATATATCGCACCTTAAGAATGAAAGTGACTTAACTCAAAATTCCTGAAATTCCTGATTTCACTAAAAATTTACTTAAAAAAGCCTACTCTAAAACCCCATGGTGAAAAAAAACCCGAATTATGAGTGAGAAAGGGAAAAAGGGAGAACCTCATACATCAGTTTCTTTAAATTTACTCAAGACCATACATTTTTGAAAACTTTCTTCGTCATTTCATTTCATTTTATTCATTTCATTCTAAGGGTGCGATATATAGTCATAGCCAGTAACTATTTGAATAATAATTACAATTTACAGCACTAGTTTCATAATTATTCACGAGGTAAGCGAACTCTAAGCACGCACAACACAACACGCGACGAGAAACGTGAAAAAAGTAAAATTGCTTGACAAAAACTCATTTCGTAATTTAATATTAAAAATAAAGCCCTAAAGCGGGTAATGTAGGCGTGACTGTAGTTAATGAGGGATTCAATCCCCGGCCGGTGCGTCAACTTCAAATCAATTATTATCTCTTTATGTTTAGTGATTCAAAAAGGATCATCTAAATCAAACAGTAAAATCCAAAAAATATTTTGGCCTCGACATCAATAAGAAAATCATACATAAAATACATTCAAAGTTCCAAAAAAAAAAAATGATATACAGATTCAGCCTTGTTACAGTTTTTATTTTTTGTTTAGATTATATAATTGTTCAATGATAACTCCGTAGCATAGTCGGTGACTAGCAGCACTCTGTACTACGGGTTTTCATTAAGAACCATGGATAACCAGTCAAGACAGATATGTGAATAACAAATGAATTTGCACTTGATTGTGTGTGTGACCACAGGCAAGGTTACGCGAGGGTATGAGTGTATGAAGTGCGTAAAGAATTAAAAAAAAAAATTGAAATGACTCGCAGCCTAGCCTACTTTCACTACGTACAATATCATACGACTTCTGTAGACATCCATTCAAACCCCACGACGATATCACGACAGACCCTGCGGGTATGTTCAATCCCCCGCTAGTGCCTATTCTGAAGATGATGGGATTTTTCGCTTTGGCATAGTACAACAATTTTAGAACTTCTTGAAACAGAATTGTCATTGATGGTATTCCAATGCCATGCTGAAATAAGTAAAACATATATCAATTTACAACTTAAAATAATAGAAAAAAATAGCACAATATGTATTAAAAAAAAAAATTCAAGTGCGATTCAAATCCCGTAAATATATATTAATAGAAAATTCTTTAAAAAATCATACCAAAACCGTCTTACGTTTACAATAGCACTTGCACCCAATTTCCGTATTTACCTATTCATATTCTTGTTGGCTTATCCATATTACTCAATTGATCTAATGTATAATAGAGTTCCTGAGCCTGAGATATTATTAAGAAAAAATTTACACACACATACATACAATTTATTATATAAAGTACTCACGCTCACAGATAAAACAGAACCAACTTTGTACATGGCGTATCTATGCGACCGTTTAGTCATGTTCGCGAAGTCACAGTCCTTTATACGAAGCAATTTGGATATATACACGGCGAAATCCCTCATCCTGTGCTTCGTGCCCCCCATACAAACAAACTAAAAATAATCGTCATGAATGTTAACATACTGTAGTGTGTGCAGAGACGCTTGCAAAGTCGAAGAGTCGGTGTAAAAGGAGCCTCATCCATCCTTAAGTCCAAGCCAAGTTCTCCTAGTGACAGTGCTGCCTATTGAACAACGGATGAGGCAACCGCCTAGAGTCTGTATGCATTCAGCATAAAAAGCTTCACGATACGAATAAATAGAGTTTTTTACCTGCCTTGCCAACGATCACCCTCCCTTCTTTATTGGCTACATTGTATATAACTGCAGAAATAGCTACGTGCTTTCAAATTAAGATTCTCTCAAGTCATCTTCTGAATGAAATTCGTGAAACCGCTTCAATAATTTTGTCCGTTGATAACAGACAAGCCAACAGAGTGACACGTGATGGTAACGGCACTTTATTTATTCAATACTTTATTGCACAATACTTAAAATAAAGGTTGTAGATCGCATATTCGCACTGTCAAGGGCGACAGTCGCCTCAAATGCTCGCGGTAGATGTTATAACTCACTAGTTTTTTTTTGTGGCCACTATTGTTCTCGGCAGAGCCTTCGAAAACCTTCGTAACACTGCTCCTCTTTTCGGTTTACCTTTCGAGAAACTTCGTACCAAAAAGAAGTATCTAGTTGTAAATAACGCATCGACCTCCAATGGATACCGTGCCTTATTGCCGGCATTAATCGCTTGGCATTAAGGCACTATGTGTAAGAAAGATGGCATTATTTAGTCTTAAGGATATTTAGAGATACCCTCATCCCATGCCTGTTTAAGTCCTTTATAAATACCTTGACATCTCCAAACAGAGCACACAGGTCATAATTCTGTGTGTCGAATCCCAGATGATATATGAAATCGTTTTCTAATGACGCAAGATTCTTGTTACAGAGTTGTAATGTGCCGTCCATATTACTAAAACAAAAATAACAAACTAAAAATCTAACAGTGAAACAAATTATCTGGTAATCAGCTCAAAGTTTTACGGCGTATTACTAAAACTAAGCGTACCTAATTATTCAACAATGAATTTTTGTTTTCGGCGTTGTCATGTAATGGATAGTTATTTATCGATAGTTTTATAAATAATCTATTGAACAGTAATCTGATTGCGATATCTCCCACACATTAATGATCTATAAGGAACTTTAATTTCTTTTTCTTATCACATGTTAAGAGACCTTAAGTTCAGTTTTTTTTTGTCGCAGTTATGTGGAGAATCAATACTCAGTCAGTCAAGTGTTATAGCCATCGTCCTATTGTGCCAAGGCCGACTGCATCCAGCATACATTCCTATGCAACACGTATTAAATTATTTATCACAGTAGATAGACATGCTGTTAATACAAATTCGATTTGTCTCAGGTTAAAACCCGAGCAAACGAGCAGTCAAGTCGCGTGGTGATTAGTGATCCAGCCCATGTTCGTTCGCAGCAAACGCATCACCAATGCGTTGCTGACCTAGGTGGGAGCGTAAGACCCACTTATTATTATTCCATACTGTGTTAGTACTCCATTTGTCTGAAGAAGTAACAAAACCCTTATAGGCATATTTAGCCGTATTGGGGCGGCTTAGAATACTAACCCCAATATCGTGTCGGCAGATCAGGGTGTCGCAAAAGACGACAAAAGCCAGTCTGCTTGGTGGTAGGGCATCGCGTAATGATTATATTACAATAAGTCCTTAATATTATTACCGGTTTTATTATCTTTCCGTGAAGTCTGCCTGGCTAGCTACCACCCTCCTGCTTGAGTCAGCCGCCAAACGACTCGTCGTGTTCCGGCTGGGGGCTTGAGAGCCAGTACTTTCTTTTTAACCTTCTTCATATTTCCTGGCCGACAACACATCAGCGATAGCTTTGGTCTTATTGATGTCCATGGGCGACGGTGACCACTTATCATCAGGTGGCTCGTCTGCTCGTTTGTCGGCTATTAACATAAAAAAGGTCACTTTTTGCCAGCCTGTTTGTCTATCTGCATTCTGTCTGTCTGCGTGAAAAGTTTAATACACCTCATATTATTTACACAAATAGTTTATAAGCATCGTACTCATAAAACACCATTATGTAATGTAAAAACTGCTCATTAAAATATAATGTAGTAGCTTTAAGAATCGCGCTAGCTTCACTGGACCTAATTACGTCTATTGCCTTCTCCGCGGTATATTACCATAATATAAATTAAAATTCGTTTACTTCTATAGCCCGTTCCTTGTGTGAATGTCTCTCAGAAATCAACCCATTTTAAAATCAGCTCGACGGCAATTAAAACACAAAAATACGGACAAAGATAAATTGCTGGAGTCGAGTGGACACTTTGTATAAATACTTTATATACTTTGTATAAATACTTTATTTACATATGAATGAAAATTTCACGCATTTTTAAATTTGTAATTTTTAACATACAGAACGTAAGTCTTATATTATTTATAGATACAGAAAAGGCGAAATACTAAATAACCATAACGATAACGAGGTGTTTTTTTAAATATTTAATGTTAATAAGTAATAATAATAAACGCTCACACATATTTCTACATCAGAATTCTACGTATTGCGAGTATCAGGGACATACACAAACATACAACAGAACAACAAACATTTATCTGTCACAAAACTGTTTGATCCGACCTTGAAGCGGATCAGAAACCATTCTAGTTAAGCTGCGTCTCTACCAGCTAAGTTACAAGATGGTTTAATAATAAAATGAATGTTTATCGTTAATTGGGTTGCAAAAGACTCCACCCATCTCGGAGGCAGTTAACTTCCGAAACTTAAGGTAGAACTTGTTTATAAACGGACATTAGCTATCAGATCACTCGGGTCTGAGGCCGCTGGGTTCTGTACCACCCAGTCTCACGTCCGACGGTTTTTACCTGCCTGGTTAACTATCACCTTTTTTTCTCGAATCAATCGTGAAATATATTTACACGTTTCAGTTTCAACTTTGGAGGGTCAGTAAAGACCGCGGATTCTTGGCTGGCACCTTGTCGGTGTGTGCTTCCTATCAGGTGGCCTCTAGATCTGTTGTCAGTTTGAAAAAACATTATGACGTCAACAATTGAATTTTTGACGGTTAGTACAACAGGTTAACAACACATACCGCGGACACTGTCTGCCATTGCGCTCCTCCCACAGAGGTCTGCAGTTGTCATAATGTTTCTCCCATCCAGCTCTGTAGGGTATCGTGTCGTCGCAATCACACATTCCTATAAAAATACAGAAAAACGTGAACAGAAATTCAGTTGTTTTTTTATATTTGATTTAAACAACTTAAATACGATAATGTTTGTGTAATGCATAACACAAACATTAACACAAACAAGATACACGTAGAACCATTGTGTTGTTACCTCTAAAATTTAAACGAAGTTTCACGATTTCATAATTTTGGATATCTAAATTATAACACAATTATACCTGTAGTAATCAAGTGTGATCTGTTTTGTGTTGTGTAAGAAGTGTACGTGATTAAGCATGTTGGGGTATTGCGTCGTACCGTGATGTGGTTTTTTTTACACAAAATAAGTTAATGCTTAACAACAATCCCACCTGATGGTAAGTGTTGGTGAAGTCTAAGATGGTGAACGCACCAACTTATATAGCCTATTCACTCTAGTGTTTTATTTTATTTAGCATGGACACACACAAATCACTGATCTACCAGACCTTAATGATAAAAATTAGTTTGGTATATCAGTTTAATACAAAATTTATTCCTTAATCGGCTATTATAGTGTTGATTTAAATAAAATGAATACAATAATAATCCGTCTTTACCAAGGCTTGAACCCGGCACGCATCGCTCAGCAGACGGAGTTAGGTATTAGCTGTGCAAAATGGATCTTACAAATGAATTTAAAAATTATTAAATATATACAATAATGTTACACGAGTATATAATTATTGAAATAAATGCCAGTAAATATATATGTAAATATCAAAATATACAAAAATAAAACATAACAATAAACATATATATATAAACATAAAATAAAACATTTATAAAATGCTACCCGCCTGGTCCGCCTTCGTTTGGGTTAATAATTAATTTTACACTCATGACATATAGCCATAGTTTATAGCCATCGGAAAAAATGAATCTTTAAAATGGTAAAATAATTTTTCAGATACGTGCCGTGGTTCCGAAGATTGCGTTCCGCGTATGCATTGACTCACAAAAATCGCACTCTCACTTTATCATATTAGTATTGATATAAAATTAAAAAAACTCAATTTTATTTGAAATAATCTAAAAATTATAACTTACTGTATCAATTGGAGTTACGAACGGCACTGATTATATTTAACAGACACTTAATTACAACTAGGTACAATTAATTACCGCATAAAATATATTACCCATTGATCACGTTACGAATACGTTAATGACTTAATTATTTAATTTACTTGTAACACTTGCCTCAATTATTCAAGAGATAATATTTATAAATGCGCCATTTCAATTAAATAATTGCATTTATTATATTTTATAATCTCAATTTATTTCTGAAGCGTACGTTTATTACTTATCAAATGGCGCATTTGTCGGTGAACAATAGCTTTGTATCGAAGTGGACACGTTCTTGTGACACAACGGCCTAATTGACACTCACAGGAAACAAGGTCGAAGCCCTGCGTCTACTGCTACGAATCCCACATCTCGCGTTATTTAATTTAAAACACTTGCAATCTACACACGGAGATAACAAAGATAACACGAAGACTAGGTCAGACCCCAGTGTGTAATACAGTTGACCACAAAATCGATATTTTATCAATTTCTCTGTCTGATTTATAATTTATTCGTTTATGCATCATGCAAGAATTAGATTTTAAAGCTGCTTCACAGTTGAAAAGATAATAACTGTAGTTATACGATCGGTGTTCACGTAATCGGATGGAGAGGACCGATAGTATGACTATATCTTTGGATCGGCATCGTATTGTTAATCATTGTATTGGCAACTGGTCATCGGCGCCCATGGACATCAGTTCCAGCAAGGCATCACCGACGCGTTGACGACCTTAAACGTAGCCGGGGACCCGCATTATTACTAATGTGACACTTGTCAGACTTATATTACTAGTGAGATGAGGACGATGTGATGTTTTACTTCTGTTAATTGTGCAATTAATATGTGATAAAAAGTAAAAAATTCGCTATATGCAATTTTCAGATTACAAAGGAAATTTGAAAAATTAACGTTTTTTTTTTACTATAAAATGTATTAATAGGATTCCATACGAGTTCAAAAACAATTTATAATGAAGTGACGGAAGTGAAATTTTATTTAAAAATAATATTTTCTTAAATGCCAATTATAATATAATATAGAACTTAAGAAATAAAATATTTTTAAGGAGTTATTTACAAAATATACATATATACAAAAAAGATATACAAAAATAGAAAACACTACAAAAAAACAATTTGCAGGATCCTTGTCTTTGGGCCAGCTTCCCAAAATATTTGCAGCATTCCCTCATTGAATGGCTATACATTTATAATTAAGTTTTTAATTTAATTGCGATAACGTGCTTTGATATTTATACCTGAATAAATGTGTTTGTCTATATTCTGTGCTATTGGAATATTTTATATATTTTTTAATGTTTTTACATAAAAAAAATTAAACAATCGTGAGGCTTTCCAGCAAAACATATCCTCCGACCCGCGCGTTGATTACTAACTCCATCTATCCGAACAGGAAGATAGTTAAACAGTACACTCCAGCTTCCATATTGCTGTCTCTTTTAACAACATTGACCGATCTAGTTGTCAAAGTTCAAGTTTATATACATATTGATAATCGTAGACGTCAATACTCGAAACTACGGTATGTACATATGTATATATATATATATAACTGATAATGTACAGTTATCAAGGAATGCACACTGGACACTGAAAGCCCATTAAATTACGTGCCAGGAGATACTGTGCCCTCCAAAGGGCCGCTAGTGTAAAAATAATCCAATTATGATTTTAAATTAATATTATATAGCGTGTACTCACGATACGTTTTTATTTGTTGCCAATATTTGACCCAGTTGCATGGACCCGTCGCCAAGCTAGCGGTAGATTAATCTACCCACCCTACGTCTAGTTCGTTTTTCTTGTTTAGTTACCGTATCACGACACACGACACTGTATCTTCACGCACTAAACTTTGCACTTTACGTGTTTTACATAAACTAACCACTGGATTCCACGTTTGTGTTAACTTAAAACCATCTTCCCTGTTGAAGTTCTTGCGGGGTTTCTTGATCTCTATCACCTCTCTTACTAAACGTGGAAAATAATGTCGCTCAGAGACCACTTTCGGGTTATGTAATCCGATCCAGTGGTTAGAACTAACTAAAATTATTCAATTAATTTTCAGTGTGTATTAGGGATACTGTGGATATGAAATTTCGAATCTGGATATGGATACGGATAAACGAATAATATTTTACTGGTTTTAGTTACGATTACGGATATAAAATTATTCTTGTTAATCAGATTATTTCGGATAATTGATCAGATTCTGTAAAAAAATACAATGTATTTTAAAGATAACAGATTGACTTATTTCTATATACTCACAGAAAAAAAAATAATCTAATCAATTTATAATAAAAATTGTCTTAAAATAAAAACGAAGCGGCTAGTGTACGGCTCGACCGGCGAAAAGCTATTACAACGTGTTTCATTTAGACTGCCCCTACCCGAAATTATTATACTCGTTATATATCGAAAAATTATTATATCGTTATAATTATTATAGTTATGTAATTTATGTAACTTTTGTATTGAATTCGGTTTATTTTCGAATATATTTTAATTTCAGTATCCTGATACGAAATTTCATATCCAAAACATCCCTAATTTAAAGTACCCAATAGATTGTTGCCATTATTTGGGCAAATTCCAAAAAGTAAAATTCGGCGAACGTACCCGCTAGTTTATTAGTAAAGAAAACTCGTTTCGGGTGTGTCTCTACGAAACACAAAAAATGAAACAATTTTTTTACTTATATTAATATATTTTCAAAAGTACACAAATTACATTATACTCACAAAATTACAAGTACTCAGCAAAAGTTATTAACCCAAAGTACAGTAGCAGCTATTACAGTTAATATTACATTCAATTTATACCTAATCGTTACTATCGAAACGAATTTCTCGTTACGATTAAAACCACCCACACTTTATGTTAGGAACCATAGAAAAAAGACAAATTAGAAGCCAGTTCGAACAATACACAAACTATATTCGCACATAGATAAAATTTTCTTTAATCTGTACAGTTCAACGCCATCTGACCGCCACAAACAGAACAATTTAAGTTTATCGTTCATCAATATCCATGCATAACAAGTTACACTATCACAAACTAGATAGCGCTAGTAATACTTCATTCGTAGGTAAGAGTGTGTTTCAAGGTTCATTGAGGATTACATACAAAACCAGGAGTACCGTTTAATTTTTTTATAGAAAAAAATCCAAGTACAACTTGTACATTGAATACATTTTTAATATTATTTATATCTTAATCCATGTTCATGCGACGTAACAATTGTATTGTAATTTATGAGGTAATTTAGTGTTGTAATACCAACAAACGATGATATTCTTATTGTCGCCAAACTTGTACAGCGAACCCTGCATTCAGTCCTGCGCTAAAATCCGATCTCCACCTTCCTATCCCAGCCAATTTATAGGAAATCCTGTCTGACTTTAGAATAGTCTGGATAATCAAACAAAGTCTATAATAATTCTTTTGATGATATTACAAAATCTTATCGTCGAATCGGATGAAGAACAGAAATCGCTGTTAAAATGCATTTATTATACGACGCCACCAAGCGCCGATGACACTTCCATGTGTGTCTCTATTCTATGGTTCTAACAATGTTCATTACTCTATAGATGTTATATTGGATAAGGGATCTTGTAGATCTCAACATAACCTCTTTTCTCTAATTTAATTCGTAAAACTCAAATATTAAACAAATCTACGATGGTACAAGATGTGAATATGAAAATACACGACTTATCCAGTACTTCAATTTGGAACATAATATATGTATCTTAGTCTATGAAATGCCAAATTATGACTTCAATCTTCAATGCCCATCTGTATCCAAAAGCACGACTGGCATCCAAGTGAACCAGTGATGCATAATTTTTGCATACCTGATCCTATATCCCAATTGTTCACCTGAGCCGAGCGAGCTTTGGATCCGAGCCTAGGCAGAGTAAGTGTTTAAGTGACGCATGTTCATTATATAATTAGGATGATACTTCATTTAGGACATGTCTTAATAGAACAACGATCCCATGCAGGAAACAAGCCCGAGTATGGGAGAAGGCTTATTAGGACAGCAATCCTATTAAATGAAAAGTCCTATCAGGATAAATGTCCTATTACAAGTGCACAGTGTATTAACGAATCTATTTAACACTTGGAATAATATTTGGACATAGTTTTCTGTCACCCGTTGACAACATCAAACAATGTATATAACCGAGCTACTTAAGCCGTTGCAGCAACGTGGTGTTGAGCAAGTGCGCCTGGGCCAGCGTGGCGGTGGGGTCCACGAGCTCGGCGCTGGGGAACGCGGTGAGGAGGGTGAACGCCTGGAGCTGGTAGGCGGGCTCCGCACGCGCCACGTACTGCCGCAGGTCGGCGACGGTGTGAGTGTGGTTGAAGCGACCGGTCAACCGACTGCCGTCTGCCAGCCGGAACTGGAACAATAAACCAATTCATATTTGCGTTCGCCTAGTGGTTCAAATATAATAAGAATAATTATCTATACCAATATTGTAAAGAGAAAGTGCGAGTTTTGTGAGATTGTGTATATGCGGTAATCTCTGGAACCATTTTGTAAAATTCATTCACCATTTCAAAGGTACATTATACCGAATGAACATACGCTTATATATTGTTACGTGTCACGATCCGTAGGCTCGAAGAATGCCACAATTGTTCCGCAGAGACTTTATTTTTCTTCACACACACTTCACAATCACAGTTACACTTGTAGATCGCAGGTATTCACTTCGGAGGGAGAGAACTCTTCACTTCGTATCCGGAGACCGAATGCCTTGTGGCCGACCCTGCCCGCTATTTATATCGATTTCCGGGCTTCCAGATCCTTCCACGCCCTTTGTTGGAGTAAACAACAACAACAACAACAGGAATTCCCGGAAATCGACATAACAATAGCGGGTCAGGTAACAACCCCATTTCGGCCCTCACCTATGCTAATCTCGCCCCTTTTACCTGAGGCATACGGGCCAGATTGGCCTGGAGTGACCCAGGTAGTTTTTATTACTACCTGGGTTTCTCTTTTATTGCCTCTATTGTTTGCCACTATTGTTTTTTTTCTCACCGCAACGGTCGGCCACCCTTCTAGAGACTTCGTAAGCCTGCCGACTTCGAGAAGCTTCGTAACAATATCATGTATAAATATATGAATATAATTAATGTTTGAACCCGAATGAACATACAACGGGAGGGGACATTATTAATAAACACTTAATTTTCAAAATGTTGTTTATTGATAACACCAATTTTCCTCAATATCTACCAAATAAAAATAAAAATAAAATAATTTCACAAACAGAGGAGAAATTTTTTTAGAGGCAACGTCTTGGTATTGACGCGGTCGAACGTAAATTGAAGTAGAGCGTTGCAAGTTGGTACGTGGCACCAACATCGGGGTGCGCTACAGTGGACAGCTTACGACAAATATTTGCCTTATATGGATTGCAGTGATCTTTCATAGTGTTTACGCGTGTGTTGGTGTATACTTCTTATATACTAACTCACATATAAAGTTACGAGCGTATTGCAAATCAATTATCACTCGCATCGAAGGAAATAAACGTGACGATAGTGGACCGACTATTAATTGGAGGTGCTGGTGAATATGATTGGTACTCCTGCAGAAACGAAAGGTAAGTAAAATCAGCTCCAACCTTCACTTTCTGCAAGCGTATGTGCAGTAATAGAGCCACATACCTGAACAGTAGTTGTTGGGCTATTCTCATCCACGGCCACCGCCTCCTGAGCGGCGCGCTGGTTTGCCTCCCGATCACCTGGCGCCGATGCCACCGGAACAGTCGCGCCCACCGTCGCCGGAGTCGGGCTGACCGTGGAAATGAACACGTGGTTCAATTTTTTTTTTCGTTAAACCGAAACAAGATTTCATAATACAATAATAAGATCAGATCGTAGGCATCTGGGTCGCCAAAGGCATCGATCATCATTGCGCTGACCTAAAAGGAAGCGGTTATATTGCTAATTACAAAGCAATGACATCAACTGCGAGGGCACCGCGTGCATTGTACCGTGGTGCGGGTGACGCGTGTCATTTCGTTTTACTATTATACATAGGTTGTTGCAATCTTATACCAATTTTTCACTGAAAAATTTATAAACATACGTGTATGTTCTTAAACATTGCTTACTTTATATATTTAATGACAATTTCCTATTAATTAATTGATACGAAGTTTGAAAAATATTTCATAATAATGCCAAGATAGTTTCGTCCATAATTTTAAACACATCTGTACGTTATTTACTCGCCGACAAAGAGTCGGTGTCGAATACAATTGACGGGCGAAATATAGATATCTACATTATAAGCTTTTTTATTAAAACTATTTTGTACGCATATTTGAACATTATTTATTAATTCATCATTACAATTTTTCTCTGAAAATGTTAACCCCACTGTCTTTGACTGGTAGTAAAATAAATAAATAAACGTTTACACACTCACACCCCAGCACTAGGATTCCCTGTGTTGCGGGTGGCATGGACATACACAATTATCACATCACAAACACCCATGACCCGAGAACAAACATTTATCTGTCACACAGTGTCATAACCATCACCCACGCCACGCTACAGCGCACGAAGTACACCAGCTGAAGACTCACCTGCCCAACATGTGCCCTTTGCCAGTGAAGGCCTGAGCCCTGCCGCTCTGTGGCCGGGGACACTCCTCCAGCCGCCGGTCCTCCAGACTCAGTCGAACCTCACCGCCGCCTGAACTGGACAGCTCCGGGGGAATCTCCCTAGAGACACACACGAATTTTACTTTGCTTGAAAGAACCTTACTACTATAGCTCTAGAACTCAGCTTGCGAAACGCAACCGAAAAGTAATAGATATATCAGCTATACATATAAGTTGCAATAATGACATTCACCCGCGACGTATGCACGTGAGGAACTCGGCGTTGAGCGGATCCGAGTAGTGACGTAACGGACCGTTGTCCACAGTGAACCCCTCACGGTACAGCCGCAAGCGAACCGACCGCCCTTGGTCCTGCAATAAATAACTATAATAACAAACATTCACACAATCATATTCCGTTCCGGATTCCCTGTGTTGCGAGTGGCATGAACGTACACATATTTGACATCGTAAGCACCCATCACCCGAGAACAGACATTTGTACGTCACATACATGTCTAACCCGGCCGGGAATCAAACCCGGGACCGTCGGCTCGGCAGACAGGGTCACTACCAACTGAGCTACAAAGTCGTGAGTGCGATGACTTAGTTGGATTTATATATTTCTCATTAACTGAAACAAATTAAATATTACGAAAGTTATTAATTATCATATAGTGATCGACATTATAGCGATATCTATGGTGTGACAAAAGAACCACTAAAACTATTGTTTAAGTTATTACGAACTAATGATACGATTGTAAGAACACCTGCTACTTTATTGCGTATTTTTTTTTCACTGCGGTGATATTTGATTTAGCTATCAAAGTCTAGTACTTTAGTACGTAGTAATACGGCTTGATAATCACATAAGCCAAAAATCAAAAACATTATTAATATTATGAATGAAAAAAAAAACATAAAAAATACAATTCCAAGCCCTACAGGAATTCCGGTTTACACTTTGCCACATTTTATTAAAATTAACTAAATTACATCTTTGAAATTTTTACAATAATTTTAGTAATAATGTAAACAAGAAAAAAATCATGTGTGATAATCGTAAAACTAAATTTAGTAATTGGGCAACAACGGGTATTTATAAAAGTAGAATCAGACTTTTTTAACTTTATGCAGAAAAATCGACTTCCACAGACCCTGAATTTTTAAAAAATGTTAGAATTTATTCATAGATTTTTAAATTGGTCTGTGCGAAAGCTAAATAGATTTAAATCGCGAATAAAATTAAGACCTCTGCAGCTAAATTCAAACCTACCTGAGTCGTTATTCATAAGGAAACAGGTAAAGTAAAATTAAATGATCATAGTTTTGCTCTAAATGTCAATAACGAGAATGTGACTTCTGATGACGCAGTTGCTGTCGCATTTGAGGATTTCTTCTCGACAATACCACATAAAATTACAAAAAACTTAAATGCGAGCACTCAGCTTCCTATGGCTATCATGGAATCGTGTGTTAGGATTTAGTTTAGTTTAGCCCATTTAGTTTTAAAAATATAACTTGTGATACAATTATAAAAACTTTCAAATCTATCAATATTAAGAAAACAAGTGATCTCTGGGGTCTTTCCACATTTATAATTAAACCAATAATTTATTCCATTGCGCCTCACTTAAATATTATTTTAAATAAATGTATTGAAGATGGTTGCTTCCCCAATCTAATGAAAAATGCTAAAATAATTCCTCTCTTTAAAGCTAGTGATAAAAGCGGCCTCACTAATTTTAGACCCATTTCCATCTAACCAGCCCTTAGTAAAATCTTTGAAAAAATAATTTACAATCAGTTACTATCACATTTTTCAATAAACAAATTATTTCACAATAATCAGTTTGGTTTTTCTAGAGGAAAAAATACTACTGATGCAGGCATAGCACTCCTTAAACACATTTTTGATGTTTGGGAGTAGAAGCAGGATGCTATTGGTATATTCTGTGACCTCTCAAAAGCATTCGATTGCGTCGACCATAATATATTAATGAATAAACTTAGGCATTATGGTGTCTCCACACAATCAGTTAGCCTTATAAAATCTTATCTTTCTAAGCGTATTCAAAAAGTAGTTATTAATGGAAAAGAATCCCCAGGGGCAAATATTACCATGGGACTCCCCCAAAGATCAATATTAGGACCACTACTATTTTTAATATATATCAATGATCTTCCTTATTTCACTAGAGACTTGTGTAAAATTGTATTGTTTGCTGATGACACTTCCTTACTTTTTAATGTAAATAGGAGAAAACAATGTTTTGACGTTGGAAATCATACTGTTTTGCAAGTGTTACACTGGTTTACATGTAATAACCTTGTGTTAAACGCTACAAAATCGAAATTTATCAAATTTACCTTACCAAATATGAGACAAGTGCCAACTCATATTGTTTTAAATAAAGAAGTGCTTGAACTAGTAAGTTCTACCACATTTCTTGGAATCACTATAGACTCACGACTACAATGGAGTCCTCATATTGAAATCCTGTCAGGGAAACTTAGCTCTGCTGCCTACGCTGTTAAGAAAGTGAGGCTCTTAACGGGCGTAGAAACAGCAAGATTAGTTCATTTTAGCTACTTTCAGTGTGATGTCTTATGGTCTGTTGTTGTGGGGCTCAGCTGCTGATATTAAGTCGATTTTTACAGAAAAGAGCAATGAGCGCTATTTACAACCTCAGGCCTAGGGACTCACTTAGATATGTATCTCTTTAAAGAAATTGATATATTAACTGTAGCATCACAATATATTTTTGATAATATTATGTACGTTAAAAAATACTCTGATAGTTTTCTTAGAAAGAGTAGTTTACAATATTAATACTAGGAATAAGGCTTCACTGATTGTTCCATATTTCAGACTAAGCAAAACTGGTGGCTCTTTCATGGGTAAATGTGTAAATATTTATAATAAAATTCCACCGCAAAAGATTTTTGCAAATTTAAAACTCACGTCAAAGACATTCTTATGCGGGCGAGTTATTAAAAAGTTGATGATTATTTTCAGGATAACACTGCTTGGACATGAGTTTAATATTAAGCCAGTTTAAGTGCGTTCTGTAACTGTGAGTAGGAAAAATAAATCCGGAAGTTTCTAGCCGCTCCTTCTTACGAGACCACTCACGGTAAGAATTTGTTGAAGCGATGGCGTAGTTCGACGTTCGAAGAGTGTTTGTAAAAACCAACTTCGAATAAAATATAATTTTATTTCATTTCAATAGACTAAACTTTAAAACATATTGATAATACAACTTTTTGTATGGAGACCCTCACAAATTTTTTACTTTGACTATTTAAACTCCGTTACCTGCTGCTGAGCAGAAGACGGAGTGACTTGTTCATGGTCATCATCGGTCTCTCCCAGGCGGTATCCAACTCCGCTGAATGCACCGCCGCGACCTCTGCCGGCCGTTGACGGTTCATCCTCAAACACCACTGCACCGCGCCTGCAGTTCAATAACATCTTTATTTATTTAAAAGAAAGCCACATGTTTTTGGGAATATAAGTATCAAACTATGAACTTGTAAAACAAAATTTATTGCATATCTATAAGCAACACATTATGTGAGAAAAACTTTTTTATACTATAAAAAAGGCAACCAAGTTAACAAGTCAGGTGATGTTGAGTGATTACTGGAAAGAGTAAATGAAGGATGGTCACCTCACCATGTACAAACCCCATCTATATTAAACGGGAGGTTTTAGTGCTCTGGTTTCCAGCAAAAGGGGTCATCAAAGTCTCATTCATGGTTCATGAGGGTGCAAGCCTCTTATGGCCTCCTTTTAACACAAACTTTTCTGATAATGTTACATTAAATTACCTACAAATAATCAAACATTACTCACTCTCTGACACTCTTGAACATTTCTGCAACAATGTCTTTCCTGCCTTTACCGGGTCCTAAGATTTGCTGCCCTGACCTTTCTGATCCTCCTGCATAAAATGCTTGACCTGAAACCATTTAACAATCTATTATAAACAAAAATAACAAGCAACAAAGTGGAAATACAAGAGACAACATAAAAAAAATCTACTTATACAAAGAAATATTTTTAATCACATTAACCACCTTAAAATAAAGTACATTATGATATTTTTACACCTTAGATAAAAGTAAAAATGTTGTTCAGAGTCATAAGTAATATTATGTTTTTCTTTTTTTACATAAAATTAGTTAATGCTTGACAACAATCCCACCTGATGGTAAGTGGTGATCAAGTCTAAGATGGTGAAAGCACTAACTTATAAATAGTCTATTCACTCTCCTCTTGAAGACTCCCACATCGTAAGTAGCTGGGAACACTGACGGGGACAAGTTATCCCAAGCAGTGCGCATTATGAATGAAGACGCAAACCGTGTCGTCCGAGCAGGTGATACATTCACTACGTAAGGGTGGATGCCTGCCGTACGTCGAGTTGTCCGCTAGCGGAACAGCCATAGGGGAATTAAACAATTAAAATGTTATTATAATGAAATAATTTGAGGAATAATAATAGGATATTGTAGATTTAGACTCTAGAAATGCTCCAATAACGTCACAAATACTTTTCATTCTTAATTATATGAACATTTAACATCATCATTCGTTACAGCGTTGAGTCCAGTCTATAAACAGACCTGTGTTGACATCATTAAATGCACTCTTCAATTTTGCTATTTCATGCTCTGAATTTTCACTGTTCAATCTCTCTATTTCTTTTTTCAATAAATCAATCTCCTTTAATACACTGTCTCTTGACTTTGAACCATCTCTGCTACTTCTCTTTGAGCATACTGCTTGATCACAAAAGTATTCTTGGAATATCTCTCGCAGTCTAGCACTCATCCATCCAACTGTGACTGACATATAAATATCAGTACCTGGATATTATTATAGCAAATAGGGAACAAGGAATATTAAGTTATCTGCATACACCACCTAAGTCTGTTATTGTATATTGACATGTACAATGTAAAAAAATGTTTTGTTGTTTATTTTCTATGCTTAGAACTTATGATCTTTATGCATATAAAATCACATACATAAACAGTGTAGCATAATCATTTAATTGGTATAAAATGCTTTTAACATTGAGCTTGCCTGTTTTATTGATTTTTTAAAGTGTGATCAATAAAGATAAACAAATTCCATCCCGACAATTTACTTGATGCAAAGAGACTGATCTCAGCAATGGAGTCATGCTCATTATAGGTAACAGAATTTTGTTTTAAATAACTGAGCACTTTCCACTCTAATTGCAATAGTAGATTGCACTTTAAGCTATTAGCATTAGTAAAAACTACATTTATAATAACATAAAGATCACCATGATTCATGAATTCATAAATGTGATGAATGTATAGAGTAATTTCACACACATACACACACAAAAACATACAGAATTTAACCCAATCTAAAGCTGTGTATAACGCTGTGTAATAAAATTTGTGGAATAACATTGTTTTTCAAACCTCTATTGGAAAGATAAAACACAACACTGCATATGCATTAAGTGGGTAATGAATATTTAATTTTGTAGTATCCTAGTGTCTCTGTACACACTCATATTAGTAGCAGCAATCAAACAAGCAAAAGTATTAAATACATAATTTTCACCCATCAGCATAAATAACTGGCCGATATTGACCTATAACATTGCACAAAATATAATCATACCTCAACATAGCCATGGACCATCATGCAGAGAAGATTTTATTTATTTATTATATAAATTGTAAAAGCTACAGCCTTTACATTTACAGCTTAAATAAATTGCAGTATATGTAGATGAAGTAACACAGTCAATATGTAAAGTGCTAAATGGGGAGTATGTAGGCAAGCCAGTGAATAATAAAAATATTATGTGAACATGTTGATGTCATAAATACCATCAGTCAATCAATTCAGAATGGCATAAAATCTTACCTTCCTCTTCATCACTAGAACTATCACGCTGCAAAGATTCAAGAGTAGCAAACTTAGTGTTTACAGGCTTCTTCTTCTCTTTCTTCTTCTGTGCAAGAGGAGAGGTCGGTGGGGACTCCATATCACTGTCAGAGATTACTGGCATTGATGGTGCAGCTGGTACGGGATTTGCTGGACCCTCTTCTATGTTACCTCCATGTTCATAAAAACTTGACAGTGCTACCTAAGAGAGACAAATACTTATAATACTTGTTGAAGTAAATTTATGACAAACTTGAACTTATTTGTGTCTCCAAGATATAAGCCACTCACTTCATAATACTAAATAATGCCAGAAGTGTACTCCCACAGTACTTCAGTATAGGCTACCAAAGGATTTAGTGACAAACCACAGTATAAGTTAAGCTGCCTGAAGTTTTTACTAACTTATTTTCCAAGTAAAACAGATTAATATCATCGCCTGTGAGCCCAATTCATTGCTTAGTTAGTTAGTGCTTCATTAAATTAACTTCTTGAGACTTTCCTATCTCAAGAAAATAGGTCCTCTACAGCAGTGAACCCAAGCATATTGAAATAATAATTAAATTAAAGTCAATCTCCAGAGTATGAATATTACTTCTTAAAAACTGATTAGTTCTGAAAAACTTAAATCAAATGCGTACACAGCACTGATAACTTTTATACTAAACAGAAGTTATTTCATGATGAATCCAAAGATAATAATGAACTTACTACATTAGATCTTTTTAGTTCTACAAATTTGTTTTGTACAATACACTAAAGTAAATAACAAATTATTTAAAATACAATTGTTAAAGAAATAATGGGTTCTTATCAAATCTCAAATATTCGGAAATCAGACTAACCTCCAGTTGCCAGTTCGAGGATTCTAAGAAGAATTTACTCCGATTTTCATCAGCGCCGGTCACGTCACAAAATTGTTTCAATGTATCTTCTCTATTTGCGTCCATTTTAATGGTAATATCGAAGGTATAACGTTCGAAAGCCTAAGTTGAATTTTCCCGTGACCACAGTGTAAAGTGATTATTTGATATTATAACTTATAACAAATCAATTTTCAAGTTTAGAAATGATACTTTTTTCTTGACTAACCAAGCAAGTCATCGTTTTCGCTCGTTTTGGCGTTTCATCATTTAATCTATGAATGTCATTCGAAAATCTTTTTCTTTTTTTCTCTTAATATGGCGTTGGCGTAGGCACGCTCAGCCAAACATTCGAAAATCATAAATTGAATTTGAAGGAAACAGACTAGATATATAAAGTATATTAATTCAAAATGTTGAAAATAATTTAACCATTGTTTGAATAGAGATAATATACTTGAAACAGAACATTACCGAGTGTGTTATAAGACAAGAAATACATTAGCTTATCATGATGTGACGAAATGCAGACACACCATAAAATTAATATATTAACGTAATAAAGAAACACAGTGCGCGAGTGCGATTTAGAGCTTTACGGAAAAACCTACTTGCGAGAAAGAGACGCAAGAGAATTGGCCGTAGTACTGTTTTCAAACTATTTACTCTCCTGTCAAAAAATAGCTTTTGTTATTGAAGTGAAACTTCTTTAAAGACGGGGTGTTAGGATTTTTTCTATCACGAATAAGTGTTATGACCCCGTGGAGGTGGTAGACAATATATCGCGTGGTGAGAGACGGACAACGGCTGAGGGAAAGAAAGGCTGGCGGCGCCGGAGAGAGAGCAACGATGAAATAATAATTATTATTTAGCATTTGTTTACAAGTATTACATAAATCAATTGTTTCCGTTGCTTGTTCCGATAAAATTTGATCTAATACTTGTTGATTTAAAATTAACGTAAATTAATTATTATTATAAAGTAACTGATAATAAAAGATAACTGACTGATAATAAAAATAAAAATTATGAAATAAACAATAATTATTTAATTATTATTATTGTTTGTTGAATAATTATAAAAGTTATTAAATTATATAAAATAATTATATAATTTATTACATTAAATTATATATATTTATTGAAAAGAAGTTAATTAATATTAATATAATTAATAGCGGCTTACGGGTAGTACGATTTAGTAGAAATTGTCAAGTAACGAAATGCCGTATGCTGTGTGTATATGTGCGTTATTGAGCCTACTACAAACAAATAAACACACGAGCAGGCGAGTGCGCAGCCAGGTGCGCAACTCTCTCTCTCTCTGTCTCCGTCCCTTTTTATTATATAACCTCTCTAATAATACATTTAGAATAAATTTGTCTAATATATTTAGAAAAGTAAGTTGATAAAATTGTATAACTTGATACAAGTATTTACTGTTTACATTCGTTTACATGTGAGTGTACATGTGAGTGTTTACTATTTAAATTATAGGGAGCCAATACTGCCAATAGAACATAATGATAAGATTTATAAATTTCTTTTCATTTAGTATTTATTTTCATAAAATGTATAATTTACTATTTTGTATATAATTTTTTATGAATAAATATTTTTCCTGAAATATTGAATGAAACTTTCTGATGTAATTCGTTCCTTTAGATTATTTGCCTTGAAAATATAATATAAAATAAAAATTTAAATATACAGATTTCATTTAGACGTACATTCGGAGTTAAAGAAAAAACGTAAAGAACTTCGTTCCTGACGGGGGTCCCCCGACCTCACAATTTTTTATTTTAAATTTTATTATTAATTTAATATATGTTCGTTGAAGTTTCACTTCTACTATTTGTCCCAGCACAAATTTATAGTTTTTTTTATTATTTCTTTTTTAATCATAGTGTATTTTATCGGATAAAAAACAGTAAACACAATGAGGTCGTGTTCTCTGTTGATTGCATAGTTACTTATAACAATAACCCAAACAAAGAGCCAATCCACAGGTAAGTACATATATTAAGATTAATAATATGCAGTAAATACTCCATTTTATGAAAAATAATTTATTTTTTATAATTATGTGTAAAATAAAAAGATATTGTGTACGTGAACATGATACCGTACCGTATAGGCCTATAGGGCTTGCATAAAATCTATCAATAAGTGGATAATTTTTAAATAGGTATAAATATTTTTTTGTTTTATATAGATTTATTCATATTTTGCTTTTTTAGTTTCCGTTACAGCTTGTAAACGCATTGGACAGAAAGTATACTAGACTGTTATAAAGGTGCCTTTTTGTCTTTTGAATAGTATTAAGTCCTTATATTGATAAAATTTGGCGAATTTTATAGCTGTTATTATTATGATAGTACAATATCCGGCGAATTTGATATCATATTTATTGACTAATTTTACTACTTTAAAGTTTTCTATAAATGCAGTTCAAAAAGAAAAATGGATTCGAATATTGAACCAGATAGGTAGGGTTCCTCACGAATTTCACTGTAGACATTTTATGGACAACTATTTCGTTCTATGAAATCATTGACATCTTCTTAATGAAGAATTTATACCTACAAAATTAGTTGGTTAGTTCATTTCCGATAGCAATAAATTATATCGATTTACATCAAAGAATTAATTAAAGCCAATAAGTATTATTATTATTGTTTTCTTTAGAACATTTTAATGACGTTTTGTTATATTTCAATCAGCTTACAAATAAAAAAGATATGTTAATATAATGAATCCTGTTCAGTAAGATCAAGTTTAGACGAAGCGAAATAAAGAGAAGTTACTAGAATTAGCATGATATTATTTATTTTAACATGTAATAAATTATCAAGAGAACGAATTAAATATAACAAAAAACCTGTGATGGAATAGTCGACATTCAAGTCGACAGTGCATGTTAGTGAATTAGACTTCACTAAAAGTCACTCAACAAGTGTGGTTTTCATACACGTGCACATTTATGTTTTGGTGATGAGTTAATGAGATGTGTGTTCGTCTGTTACGTTACTACATTATGTTTATGAGACACGTGGTGTTGAATGTTTACTTTAACGTTATTCAGTGGAAGTATTTAAGTATAATGTATGTATAATGTGCCAATAAATAGCAAATCTACCAATATTGTAGACCCAGTAGGTATTGAAAAAAAAACACGTTTAATTTTTTATATACTTAACCTAACAAACATTCAGCGTTCTTTTATGGGGATTACAGTTCGTTTTTACAATAAGTTTCCAATGTTGATACGTGAGTTTTTGAACTTTTAAACGACACGATAGATGAATATTAAAGCCCCTTTTCGAAACGGTAGTACGAGCAATAAATGACGTGCCTAAGTGTATTTACAAAATACCTATATGATTAAATAATTTTGAATTTAAATTTGAAAAAACCAACACCAACAAGTGATGATGACAAAGCCCAGTTAGTAGTATAATTTTTTTATTCTTTTTAATAATTTACGACTAAACGTTCTTATTTAGTTGTTAAGTTCAGACAGCCTTTTTTGGCTGAGTAACTTTCAGTTACACGTATTACTGAAATAAAAACATTATCAGAAAAAATAATTTTAACATGACGTTGTATTATTTTGTGGAAAAGGTAGATTTGAAGTCTAAGATATTAGACAGATAGACTGAAGGCGACACAGCTAGGATATTCCAATAAGTTGTTAGATTTGAAAAGATTGAGGAGTGCTGTCTTTTTTAAAGGTGTCAATGAAACCTTATCTATCACAATGTTTTCAGACTCAGACAGACATTTGGAAGAGAACCAGTGTAAATTATATATCAATTATATATAAATGTAATTTTATAAAGAGAATTGTCCATAAGAAAAAAGAAATAAAGGTACTAGAATTATTCTTATTGGGAATAAAAGTAAATCAATTGTACAATATACAAGGCTCATAGGCAATTTTAAAGGCATAGGCATTTTAAGCGCTATAAATAATAATAATAATGTAACTGTTATGTAAGTATAAATACATAAAATATCGATGTTCTTGTAATCCGTTCTCATGATTTTACATTTCGTTTAATGTTTAATCCATTTCTAAGTATGGTTTTACATTCATCTTATCACAGTAAATCTAGTTCTATACGAATGCTACGGAATTTTATCTGTTTCCATTAGTCTATTTAAATCCCTTAACTCCTTCACAAGTGTTTTAAAAATCTATTATTTGAAATTGAATAAAATATGATGGTACAGATTAATTTTATGTTAAAATAATTTAGTACTGTATAAAATCTATTAATTGTTATTTTTAATTTATTATATTTTTTTACTGAGTGCCGAAGTCTTTCCACCATCTGTTTTGAACCTTGATGATTTCATTCAGCAGTCTACTTTTAAGTACTTACTTAGTTAAGTTTTGGCACTTTCTTTTTTATTTGGCTTGGCAACATTTAATGACCTTGTCAAAGAGTCAATTGAAGTAATGCTTGTCAAACTAATCGAACGAACTTTGTGATTTATCTGTAATAAAACTGTCTTGAAAGGCCGTGTCGTAGGTAGCTATTTTTACCGCATTAAATTAATCAACAAGGGTCGAAATATATATAAATGTTAATGGTAATTCACAATAATTTCATGGATTTAAATGGCTCAATATAAATGAAGACTTCTCGTAAATCTTCAGGAAACATCATGAGGAAGTATTATCAACTAATACTTGTAATTGTGTGCTTTCTTAGTATTATTACGCTTCTAATATACAGGCACGAATACTACCGTTTGCGTTATGTACTTGAGGTGCTTAACTTCTTTGGTAAACCGGGATTATCGGAGATTGAATTTTGTGGACCAGGATTCAACGCTACGATGTTATCTGAGATTCTTCGCAATTCGTCAATGGAAGTGCGTGAAACTCCACCGTTGTTTCAAGAAATAGACGAGAATTTCTACTCTTATTCCTCATTTTTAAGATCGTACCAAAAATACGACGAGCTGTCTCACTCGCACGCTCATGTCATCGATACGATCGTGGTGGGTAAAGCGCATATACAACCAAACTTCCGCTGCAACATTTGGCTCGAAAATTCTCCTAAGCCCAAAGCGGGAAGATTCGCTTACAAAACGGTATCCGATCCCGTAAAAAACTATCGTTTATATGTCTTCCAATGTTCTATGAACATGAATCTTGGCAAGCCCAAAGGTATCAGCTTTTATGTAAACGATTACACTATAAACCCCATTCACGCACCCATAAGCAAAGTGATCCAAGTAAACACTAAGAGAAAACCACGACGGAAAGTTAGTATTAAGTTTGTCAATAATATTGAACCAGCATTATGTGTCATACCAAACCATGTTCCTATAGTCTCCAGGGATGCCTTTATAGAATTTTTAGTCTTCCATCACATGATAGGGGTGAATTACTTCACAATTTACGATAGTATGATATCAGAAGATATAATAAGAAGATTGAATCTTTTTCCTTCTGATATTACTGAGTGGAGTATCCAGTTCTTCCCTTTGAATTATCCATTTGTATTTTCGAAATCTTATGAAATAGTGAGGAGCGCTATTGAACTTGATTGCTTATTCAGACATTTCAGATTTGATAAGGACGAAGCAGGTAAAGTCAGTCATGTTGCAGTGCTCTCTTGGGATGAATTTCTGGTACCAAGGGTTCATAATGACATTAAGGCAGTACTTGGAGATTTTGACCCCATTAGATCCATTAGAACTACAATTGTTCAGCCTTTAATTTATTGTTTAAATCAGAATGATGATGATAATGCTGAATTGGGTTATCCAGACATAATGAAGAAAACTCACTATTACTTGATGCCACAGGAGAAGAATAATATTCTCATAAGAAACTTAGATTCAATGTCTTCATTTGAACACTTTTTTAACTTGACTGCAAGTAAGAAAAGTATGCCATTAGAAGTTCTGGCAGCTCATAAATACATTGAATGTCGGGATCCTAAGCAGCTTCACCCAAGCGGCATTGGCTACAATGAAACTCAGTTGCAAGTATTCCAACACAAATTTGAAGGTGCTATGATGAAGTTTGGTCAACAACTTGTAAGCAATAAAATTTATAGGCTGTACAGATCTGGTCAAATCTGGGAAAAAACTTCCAGTGAGAGTGTAAGAGATATGTTGTAAGTTTTTTATATCTATGTAAGTAAAACTTATTATTTAAATATACCAAATTCATTGATTATTATGATTGTAGTAATATTAAATATGACCAACAGTGAATTTTTTGCTAAATATTTGATTTGAACAAATATTGTTGGCTCCAAAAAGTATTTGTAACTTATGAATTAGTGTTGAGTTTGATTATAGTGTCGAGTATATGATGTAACGCAATTTGCAAACCATATACATTTAGGTTCCAAATACAATATCATCAATGTTATTAGTATTAATATCTATATTAAAGGATGTCATTTATGACTTGTACACCTGTAAGTTGTGCCTTGTATTTTAAGGGTATTAAATTAGTTGATTGTGTTTATAATGTTCTACTAGGGTATTAACAAAATAAGACTGCTTGTATTTAACACGTTATTCACTGATTAATCTTTATTCATATTCTTAGCAAGTGAGACACAATTAGATTTATTATGCACTCATAGGTTTATTGTTAATGTTTATTGCCAGATGTATATATCCATTTGTTACTGCTGTATCATAAATGGGGTTGATGGTTTATTTAATGATGATTATCTATGAGGTTTTACCAGCTCCTATATATAATGTTCAAAGCTAGGTTTAGTCTATGGCTAGTTTAGAAGTTGTCAAATTAAACATAGAAACAGGTATGCAATTGGTGCTTTTACACCTTGATTAAATAAATTTTTAGTATTGTGTAATAATCAGAGGTAATACATGTTAAAAGAGGGAAGGTTCGTGTCTGATTATAAATTCTTTGAATAGAACTGATAAAAATTACACCTTTTTATCAGTTGCATGTATGTAATAACTAATAGATTCTTAACATTGTGTATTTCTAAACAAAGGCAAATTTAATTTTTGTATTATTGTTCTTTTTTTATCTAGTTGATAAGCATTTTATTATTATATATTTTCACGATAATATCCATTTTAAATTCTGGTACAATTTGTGCGGACAGAGATAAATTACTTTATTCTGAATACAATTGAATGTGCAATCACGAAACAAAGTTGATTTACATACATTTAAATTCCATTATTAAATTTGTTTAATTTTAAAATTTTCATTGTGTCCCGTATTGTTCAACAACTATTTATTCAGCCCTAAGAGAATTATCAAATACTTTCAAACACAAATGGAACAATACTGCGATTTGTGACATTATGTTGTAGCTAATAAAAGTGCTGAGATGACTTTTTTATGTCGGGACAAACAGATAAAATTAACCCTTCAGATTTTAATGCAAGTTGCTAGCAATGATTTGTGATCATTTGGCAGATTTTAGTGACGTCCTTATTACCGACGCAAAAAAAATCTTTTACAATTATTCTAGATGTTGCTGCTTACCTTCTATTCATTTGAGTTGTAATGCGACACAATTCGACGCATGCGGTCTCATAGTAAAGACTGTTAAGATGCTCTATCGCGTCCCCAATAATAAATGGGTTAAAAAGTCAGCACAAATTAAGATTAAGTCTTAACATATATTATTAGCTAACTTAGACTCAAACATACTATAGATCCAAGATGCTTTTTATACGTTACATTGTTACCGACACATCCAGTAAAATGCTATAGATTCTAGTTAACACTTATTGCCCTATAGCTAAATAAAATGTTTTTTATTACCAACGATATTTTTTTTATTATTTCTGTCTATCATAAATAGAAATGTACACAGTTGCAGTCAGGAATATATGGCGGGTGTACAACCCAGCTTAATCCGGTGGTACTTGTGCGTGGTAGGATTTTTTTACCTGCCTGACTAGAATGAACCATGTAATATTTTCAATTGTTTCGGTTATAATTTTAGAGAGCCAGTAATGACCGGGCTCCTTGACACTTATTAGCGTTACGAAATTTCCATGACCAGCGGTGATCACTTATTAAATACGGCTATTAATAAGAAAAAACTGGCCAGTTATCATCCCACCGAGATGAAATATAAAATGTTTTACGGTTCTGGTTATTAAGAACCAGTCAAGATCTGGAATGCCATATCTTTATTGGCTTGTGACGCGTTAACGAATCCTCTGATGTTACAAGATGTGCTTGATCAATGGTAATCATAGCAATACAGTTTGACTGGCGCTGGAATCTCGTGTAGCGAGACCGAGGAGTAGGGTCGGTGCTGCAGGTTGCTACACCGTAGAACCCGGTATAGAGAAATTCTGTATTTTTCAATAATTCGACACGAAAAATATAATTAAAACAACACATCAATTCTAAGTAAAAGTTTATTTTTATACGTCTATTCTAAGTACAATTGCGGGAACGCCCGCTAATTTCACAGATCAAGTTGAAAAATATAGTGGAAGTCGAGCACGCGGCTGAAATCATTTACAGGCACACAATAAAATTTTAATATCAAGGAGTAAATGAGCAAACCTTGAGCAATACAGAACAGTATTGTCGTTGCCACCAACAGCGGATAAAACAATTTGGAGGGATTAGAAATTTAAAATAACACGTTAAGTTAAAAATATCAATTAAAGCTCACACATCCTTAAATATTGCCATCAAATAATACTTAACGATAAGTACTGAATGATATCTCACTAACTTAAGCTTAATTAAATTATTATCGGTGACGAATTGTGATACATTTGATTTATTGACTATTCCACGGAGCTTACTGGAAATTATTCTATGTTATATAGCATAGACAAATGTCTTACACATATCCAAGAAACCTTCGAAGATGTCAAACATACCTACCTTAATAAAATATTCAAGTAAAACATACATCAGAAAAAAGTAAATATTTCATATCATACATATCATTCACATTTATATACTAATATAAAAAAATGCATTACTTTTTAAACCATCGAGTATCATTAACCCATTTCGATAGTGTCAAAAATAATTTTAAAACTCACTGAAAGGAATTAGGGCCTCAATACTACATATCACAATACACGCTTACAAGACCACTAAATAAACATCTCTATCAACTTTGAACTTTATTCTCAACGAGATAAGGTTATAAACGTTAAACGAAGGCGTTTATTTAACAGCCTAGTCAGTCACAATCCTTCACACTTACATAAATAACTTTTACTCCGATACAACAATTAGCTCTTCAAAAATATAAAATAAACTATTTCGGTCTTTCAATTTAGCTAAATGCAAACATTATGCTTATATCTAATAGCAAAAATACCCGACGTCGGGAAACTTTACATAATATTATAAGGAACAATTATATAATTTAAATGCATACTTGACAATCTATTTCAACATTGGATATCACATAAGCTTAAAAATTATGCTATTTATCTGAGTATAGAAATATCTTAAAATATTGATTTTGATCGTGTATGAACGAGTAGCTAGGGCGTGTGATCTTTATACGTATAGCGCAAAATATAGTTTTAAATTTCCCGAAACTCGCGTAGTTCAGAAAAAATAACAAGTTATTGTCACAATGTAGTCGAAACTTAACGCGCTTTCGACTCTACAACAATAAACACCGCATTAATCTATTTTTTGTTTAAAAAAATGACACTCTAAATCGCTCATTGTCCATGCCAAATCAATGTAATAGAAGTTGTGGCAATTGCAATAATGTAATCAGTGATTTTAGATGCAATAAAACACGTTGCTATGTTGTGTTTCTCATATTAAAACTTCAAGATTAATATAATTATAGAGATACAGTACGAGAAGACATCCTAAACGAAGTAGGTAAAATATCACCCATCTAAACACTAAACCATAAAAAGGATTACAGTAAATGCACGAAAAATATTTACCTATATTTAGAGAGTTTGGAACGGTTGTGTGAGACATAGAAGTGAAGTTTGCAGATAGTTTGAATTTAAATTGATTTTTGAACTGCACCAGTTATAGTTCTAAAGCAGGTGGCGCCCTATGCTAATGAAATTTTGTTTATTAGACATTTTTGTAATTCATCACATCATATTCCTGTAATATTACTAACAACTTAGACTGAACTCTGCGCCTCATGATTCCCAACAGGTGTCAAGGAGTTTGATCGAAAATTTGTCTCGGTTATTAGTTGAATACTTATTTTCAAGACTACTTTGAACAGCGTGCGAATCATTGACTTTACAAATACAATGCAATACAAATTATCTTTATTGTACACATAATATTACAATAAAATCGGTAGAAAGAGAATAAACATGTACAATTGGCGATTTATTGCAATGTTTAATACATTAAACGGCACTATTAACTTTTGTCTTTCAAATTCAAGCAAAATTTTAACTGACAAATTACGGAGTTACAAGAAAAATAGCTGAAGATGTATGTAGTCTCAAATTAGGTATTTGTTCTCATATCGACAAGTACAAGATTATACAGAATTTGATGTGAGCTTATAAAAGTAAATTCACTAAATTATTGTATTTGAAAATCCAAACAATAACACTGGTTCGAAACGAATATTTTGCAAATAAATACGATTATTGAGCATTTGGGCAATATTTAACAAGTCAAATTATCTGCAAACCGAGTTGAAATAGCAATTGTGTGTCAACACCCAACAGTTGTACGCACGCACGTGATCACAGCTCATCATTCTATCGGCTCTCTTGTAATGCCACCACATGCAATTGCCAATCTCAACTCGTGTACGATTATAAGACAACAGGAAACTTATAATGACATATGTAAATATATATAACATTGTATGTATATATGTATATATGTATGTATGCATGGAAACACTTGTACTTTCTATGGCTGTTATTAGTTGTAGTCTTAAAAGTCAAAGATAAATGATAATTTAAATATAAATATAATTCCATAAACCTTTGTAAACCATGGAATGTTACATGATTGGTTTAAACTGTATTAACAGAGGTAGTAACTGTAGATATAAGTATTGTACAGAAGGAGTTTTATACAGATCACGTCAATGTATACTGTCTCAATAAATCGAGACAATTTTGAATAAAAATTAATATTGAAATTCGTGTAGTTCGGGAAAAATATAGATAATTAGTTTGGTTGTGTGCTATAATAGTACTAGTGTTAATTATCAACTGTTTTTTCGAATTTTAACATGGGAGTCTCACTATACTTCGTTCAAATTGGATATGGAAACTTTATAAACAAAGTGTTGCCTAGCAACCACAAACAAACAGATGCACGAAACTTTTTGTTCTATTATCAGTATCTATGACCACAGGTTACTTTAAAATTATAACATCTGTGGCGGCCGGCAAGCCGCGTAACGTTCCGTTATTTTTGTCGTTCAAGTACAATTTTATTTATTTTACAGCAGGTAAATAATTTAAATAAATACGAATTAGTCATGAATACAATCTAAATAGCCTTTATAGAATCTATAATAAATAAATCATGTTGAAAATTTTAATGTTATTAATTTTATTATTATACATATTGCGTGGAACAAAACGTTCTTGTATCGGAATACGACTAAGTTGCAAAGTAAATTAGAATCATTATTGCTGTAAGGTATTAATAGTCATTTCTTTTTATAGGTATAGGCAGGCTTACCCCAAAACATAATATTTTGTGAAAATGTTACAAATTGCTTTACTAAAATAAGGTTGCGGCTGCGTCAGTTTTTCAATGACGAAAGTATTTATGACATTAGTTTTACTTCATTTTCACGCGGTTTAAAGTTCTTATCGATCAATACTAAGTTAATTTAGGATTCACAAATAATATAATGAGTAGTTTAATTTCATTAAAGCATTTGATTTACAAATACAACTCGGTTGGTGAAAACCCTACAAAAGAATTTTAATGGTTTGTTTACAAAGTTTCCATATCCAATTTGAACGAAGTATAGTTTGGCTACTAGTACTAGTCAGCTTAGAAGCTGGTAGTCACACTCGGTCGTCAATCGAGTACACTCTACAAAAAAAATAAAAAACGTCATTCACTCATGTTTTGATTAAAATGACACCTGACAGATTTCTAAAGATTAATGTGTGACATTGACATCTTATCGCCATAGATTCTGGAATGGATTTCTGGTGTGTTGTAAATCTCAAGTGTCATCTTGTTTCGTTCCATCAAACACAACCGTTTTGAATGAAATGAGTAATTGAAGCTTACTTTATTTATATTTCCCTACTTTTTAGCACAGTATACATCGACCTGGCCGGAACGTCGAACATTTTGAAAGATTTCCTTTACTCGAAAATTTAAGACTTACATAAAAATATAATTTTATAATTTATTTTCTAAATTGTCGCAGATAGTTTAAAGATAGATTATTATTAATGAATAGTTGTTAATAATAATTTTATTTATATATATAAATAGGTAACGAAGAGATGCTTTTTCAAAAATATACGTTTTTCATTTTGCCAATCAGAGCAAATTATGAAAGTGGATAGAGAACCAGAGTGTATTAATCAAAGATCCCATACCTACAGAATATTCTATCTCTATGGTTTGTACTAAGCTTAATATTTCGGAATATTTAATTTACGAATAAACATCATTTAGCATTTTGAATGAAAAATATTTTGGTATTGTAAAAGTGACCATCAATAAAGGTGTAAATAAAAATATGATATTTTAATAATACAGCTTGATGCTTGTGAAAATTATTCTCCTAACATTTGAATAGCAAAAATAGTGTTATACATATGTATGTCTTGAAGAGGTAATCGTGCATTTGTAGCTGAGACAGTTTCAAAAATATACTTTACTGCAGTAGATTTAAAACGCTGATTCGTAGTCCGCAGACATTCAATTTAGTAATTCCTCCAAAACTAGTCTACATTAAAACTTCATAATCGTCAACAACAAGATATTTACAAGATAACTGGAACATCTATAATAACAACTTTTATATAGACCGCTATAGAGTAATTTTATGTCATACCGTTAATTTTTTTTACTTTAAAACTTCCTATATTTAATTCCGCCGCCATTTATAAATTCAATTCATTATCATCGATTCAATATAATTCGTATCGTCCTTTACAGCGTAAGTTAAAATTTCAACAACAGTTAAAGATTTAAAAAGATTTTCTATTTATAACGTACATCTGATATAGATAGTGCGGGCCCAAACGTTGTTTGCGTTAATATGTTTTGCGCAGTTGTCATGTTTTCATCGCATACACAAGTTTATACCTGAACATTGTGGACAGCGACAAAGTTTCGCGCTATAATTTAAAGTGTCACTATTTGACATGCGACAATCTTCCGCGATCTTAGAAATATAAAATGACATATTTTCGTGATGCACCTCATTTTATTTATTTAAAATGTTAAAACGACAAGAGGACGTTCTAACGTTATTAGAGACATACATATATGAATCAAATTAAATAAATTCATAATTGATATGTGTGACTAAGTAAAACATGGATATAAGCCAGTTTTATAACCAACGCAGCAGGAAACACAACTGTTAGAAATCTGATCATTGTTAACCATTTCAAATGAACCAAGAACCCAAGAGGTTTAATTTCAAATGAATTTTAATTTTTACACTGAATTTATATATTTTATACGTGATTGTAAACAGTATAATCAAAATGGAAGTCGAAAGAATTTACCTCACTTCATTGCTTATAGTCCGTTCGCTTTAATACTGTCTACAATTTGCTATAAGAAAGTCATAGACCGTATACCGATCACGTGATTAATAAATAGATCTGTCATCTTTGACATCGAGCATGCTAATCACGCAACGTGTTTGACAGCGGCGGTGTTTGATGACAGACAAAAAATTTAAGTATATACACAGCTATAGAAAATTTATAAATACAGTAGCGACTCACCTCGACTTCGTTGGGGTTAAAGAATTATATATATCCGAGTATATACCTATATGATGTACCTTGCGACTGATAAAATAATTTTTCCATACGTGCCTTGGTAATGTCCGGAACATTACCCACAGATTTTTTTTTGTCAAAATCACGAAATTCGCACTTTTCTATAATATTGTAATATATTCTTGAATTAGATTCGCTTCCTGCATAAAACGCAAAAAAAAATTGACACCGAAACGCGAAAATATCGATTTAGCGCGTTGTCAATAACTTAGAAAGCATCGCATAAAAATATACAATCGAAATGTGAACTATTTTAACGTGACTATTTGAGTAAAATGACTCTTCGCTACCCGATTGGTACGTGGTACGCGCGTGTCGTATGTCAGTGAGTTTTTCTTGACAATAAATTGAAAAATTATAAATAAAAATTTAAAGTTACGTAAACTAAATAGTACATTTAAAAGTTGCCAATTAATATTATGCAAAGTAAATAATAAATGATTATCATCAATATCGATCATATTTATACCTAAAATATGTATGTATATAGTTTATAATTCAATAGAAATAAAATGAAAGGAAGGCGTCAGTTAAGACTGACATAATATAAGCCGAGATCATTTTTCTTCTAAGATTGCATATAATTATTAATTTTTTAAAATATTGCCGTTAACAGCTGCCGCCGACGAGCTGCAACGATCTTTGAATCGTACAAAAGTTTTTTTACTTATTATAAGTGAATGCTTGACCACGACCTCGCCTGATGGTAAGTAAACCTACTATCAAATTACACAGAGGAATCAATGAGAAATAAAAAATAATACAGTCTTCACACTACTATGACATCGTTATGAAAAAACTTTTCAAATATCATCAAAACTAAGAATGCACATGTGACTGAAATCGGACTTTTGTCTTATATGAATTCGTAACAGAGATGCAGAAGAGGAATGTATAAGGTACTCTAATAGGACTACAGTTCTATTTTTAAGTCGGGTGTACGTCACATATTTATTTTTTTAGAGTATACGTGACATACATATATCAATCTGTATGACGGGTGGTTCTACAGCCACTACAGAGTAATACTTGATTACAGCTAGGTACACAGGACTTGTCAATCCTATAGCCGTTTCTTTCCTGAAGTCGTGTCTATTAGCATAAAAATATGTGACGTGCCTATTTATGTTTGATTGAGTTAATTTCTGCATATCGGATGCTTAATTTCTTAAAATAAAATTCACTAAAAATACTTATAGTAGAAAAGGAACGTCCGAAAAAAATCATAACGCGAACACACTGAATACTAGAAATCAACAACTCTATTGATTCTCTTTAATTGTGGAAAATGTACCAACTTACGATTTTAAACTTATATCAACGCGGAACGCAAACATTTTTATGTGGATACTCACAATAAGTATGTTTTACTCCGGCGTTTCGAAGCTCTGCCATGATCGCCACCAATATGACAGATGATCTGTCATGTGACAGGTGACTTTTGACAACAGTAAAGACATTTTGTCAAACGATACGGCACATATGAGGATTTCCATTAACTAAGAGTAACCAATTAGACGTAAATGCAATGCAATTGCAATGTAACTAATGTAAATGTATTGATCAACAAAACTGTCATTTGTCAAGCTGTCAATAGTCCCTTCTCGCTGCTGCAATTTGACCGTTACCATGACAAATTGGGTGGAAATATAGGCGTAAAATAAATATACTTACCATGAAGACAATGTGATTAAAAAAATCCAATTTTAAAAGTACCAGAAGCACATAAACTAACGGTAATCAAGAAATTCCGAGTATACCGCGTCACTTGACAGTACCGGGTGAACAAACACAACGTAAGTGTCGCGAGCGAGACAACATTGTATCGTGAACTACAAGGGGTCCATGGCTCTAGAAAAGGCGGCAGTCTCAGGAGTCCCTCGCGCGTCAGAAGTAGATGACCTCCTCCTCCGAGGGCGCGGGAGCTTGCGGCGCGGGCGGCGAGGGCGAAGTCACCGTGGCGCCGCGCTCCGGAGATCGCACGCGGAACTTGTCCGGCAGTTTAGGGTACGTATTTGTTCTGAAAACGGACTATGGTTAATGGAAAGAGTATATAATTAAATTTGTATCAACTTAACTCGAACAAATCCGACATCTTGAGTTAAATGGTATTACGTCACTGTCCTTGACTGTAACAGAGAAAGCTAATATATGAAGATTACTCCACAAGTGACATTTGTATGTCACACGGACATGGGTAGTTTTGAAGTTCGAGGTTATAAGTGAGCTCCTCAAAATACTAGATTTATGAAGTGGAATACTTTGAAATTCCTCGTTTAAGTTGAAATTTTCTTACTACTTTTTTTTTAGATTTTTACTACTATTTTGTCTGAATATACGGGTTGATAAAACTAGAAAATATATCAAGATATGAAATACAGGAATGAACTTTTTTTCATTATTTTATTTGTTAATTAAAAAATATATATTAATGTTCATGCAAAATATAAAGAATGTATATTTCTGACTACCAGTTACATATATGTAGCTACAAAAAAGTAAAAAAGTTTACATAGTAGTGTAACAGGGGACGCTATCTATGTATTTTGAATCAGTCCTGCAAGTCTCTCCTGTCCTAAATTTCTACCCTGTTTAGAAAATGGATCAGTAAATATAGTCTACCTATGGAGTGTATTGTGACATTACCTAGTTGCCTTGTTGTTGATCTGTTGGTGCGAGGGCAGCGGCGCCGGCGAGCTGCCGGTGCGGGTGTGCTGTATCACTAAACCTTGGCTTTGCTGGAATGCCGTTCGCACAACTATCAAGCACAACTAGGAAACGAGCGGTCGTATACAACCACCGTACACAGGGAATACTGCGGACCGAATGTAATATTCACTCGCAGATAAACAGATCTACTGCTTACGAGTGACACGGAACGACTTCATCGTCCAGCTGGCCCTGTCTACGCCATGACTGTCAACTGCCAAATTCACATTCTCGGCTTTGGCTTTTGTACATGCTGAACAGTTTAGTTATCGAAGCGTCTTAATAAGGCACTTAACTTTAATGTCTATTGTTTTAAAAGTAACTTTGTCGAAAAAATGTGATACATTTCATCTTTTCGGTGCCCACATCGATCGATCTTACATAGTATTCTCTGCGTACGTATGCAACGTATAAATAAAACTAACCAAAAGACTAAATAACTTTTCATACAGTCGGCCAACAAAGTCGTCTAGATAGGTCAATAGGGCGCGGTGCGTGGGAGGAGACTCGTTCCCAGATCTCAAACACAGTTCTGGGAAAAACGTCGAGGGTAAACAAAAATTAAACACTCAATTCGCTTTGTAATTATATTGTTATAATAATATTTTCCATCATGAGACAACCCTGCCAAATTGACGCGTAGTCTAGACTTAAGTCGACTGTTATTTAGATTCGGAACACGTTGGACCACTGTAGATTCCTATACTATGCTATAACGATAAATATAAGTTGTAGAATACCATGCATTGTTATCAGAAGTGGAACAGAGGAAATGGTTGTAAATACAGGTAATTATAGATATTATTACCTACAACATACGGTACCAAATATTACTGGAAGTAGCTCGGTCCAATGTTACAACATCCTTTAAAGTCTGTTTATATTTGAAAACATCGAGGAAACACATGAGCAAATAAAAATACTACTTTTAAATTTGATATTTTTTAAATCAGTCATATTAAATTTTCTACTGAAGCGATAGCCAATTACAAATACAGACAACATACAATTTTGAAAAACTTTTTCAAGCGCGACGGCATTTGCCGAAAAACATATCGGTATATTTAAAAATACTAAGATAAGGTTATATATAAGATTTCATCTCGGAGTCACGTTTGAAAAAGCATATTTTTATGATATTACTTGACACCAATTACTTACGGAATATATTAAAATGTGCCTTAAAATACATTGGGATAGTCGACATCCTGAAATCCCAACCATTTATTCTGTTTCAAAATAACATTTCGTATCAACTAATCAAGAAAAAAAATATTCAAAGAATGTTAATAACATTTAAGTAGGGACTATAAAAATAATTCGAATTCGGACACTTCCATAATTTTTATTAGTAATTTTTGTTAGTAACAAAAATTACACTCTTACATTCAGTTTACATTGTAATAGTAACTCAAATTTAATATATATAACAAACACAGTGTTGTATTTTATTAATTCAAAATATTCACGATTTATTTGTAAACCGAGTGTATTTTTTAAAACAAATCATACACCTCGAGTTCGCTAATGAAAACCATTGAAAGGTCCACAAAGTATCCGTTTCTCAATCTGAACGCGATAATCTCAAAAACTACTGCACAGATTCTCATGCGGTTTCTACCAAGACATAGATCGATTCACGGAAAAGATTTAACGTCTGATAAAAACTAGTAAAAATTATTCCCGGTGCGGTGTTTACAATATGTATGAGGCGTATAATTTATTTTGTACTGTTATAAAACTTACACGTAAATATGGGTGTTGTATGCTGTACGGGTGTTGTATGCTGTACGGGTGTTGTATGCTGTACGGGTGTTGTATGCTGTACGGGTGTTGTATGCTGTACGGGTGTTGTATGCTGTACGGGTGTTGTACGATAACGACTCGATTTGTAATGACCGCGGTGGCTCTCCGTATATATGTATAACCTTTACTTTGATAAAACTTCACCGATTCTTCTACGGTGTTTATGAGGTAAATGATAGAGATTGACTTATATGTTTCTTTGTCCAGTTTCAATCTTCGTGAGGATTGATCCGAGGTATGAGTTACATTGGGCAACTCGGTAGAATATCATGTGGCATAAACATATACATATACATATATATCGGGCAGTCTCACGATCGTTTTCATGTGTTATCATGAACTACTTTTATCTAAACATTTTCTTTATTCTTCTAAAAATTTCGATGTATAGTAGAAGTAAAGTCAATATATCGACTACAATAACGAATTTTAAAAACAAAAAAGTTAAACCAGAGGAGCTTCAATCGGGAACTTTCCGTCCTACACTACAACTGTCCTTGTCCTTACTCTCTACAATCACTCATTATGCAAATATAGAGAAATTATTAGTGGGAAGAGAAAACAACGAGGCGATGAGACAATCGAAACTGTGCGTGTGTGTCTGTCTGTGTGTGTGTGTGTGTAAAATAATTATATTATGTACATTGATGTTGAACGATAATGAAGACAATAGTACCGACCTCACTGGGGGACTCGTGCAGCCGGTGGTAGCCGGGCGGAGGCTGCTGCTGGTTCTTGCCGCTCGCCAGCTTCAACGGCAGCTGCTGTTTTACCATTTGCTGTGAAATGACAGACATCTTATCCGTTTTGTTAACCATTGTCCTCGATTGTTGATTCACCATCTACCGATGGGCTGTAGATGGAGGCTACAAATTTTTATACTTGGTTTGTTTTATCATGTTATACATCCTCTAAAGAAGGAGTTATGAAAATTTGATTTTTAAAAGGAATAAAATAAGGGAAACATTATTTTTTAGTCACATATACTCCAGTATGAGCATACTGGGAGTATTAGAATACATTTATGTTTGAATCCAAGTTATTCTCTAGTGCTGGCTTCTGTATCATGTCGCTTAACGTTGGTACCAGTTGACAGTGGGAAGGTTCTTTACCGGTCAATCTAATAATCAACTTTGAGTTATGCTTTAACATGTTTCGGTTGCAGGTCGGACCGCCAGTAATAAGCGGATTCCCCACTTTCTTCTTGGCGACGTCCTGATCACTACGAACCGGCGTGTGACCCGACTGGTTTGTTATTTAACATGCGTTGCTAGTGACGTACTTGTATGGCGGGCGCTCTGACAGTGGCCCTCGTCTCGTTCTGGGCGGACAGCAGCTGGGGC